>CAUYQG010139105.1:0-16957 GCA_963574415.1 Tarsius wallacei | reverse complement strand
TTTTTTTGAGTTGGAGTCTCACTCTGTCACCCAAACTGGAGTGCAGTGGCTGCTCCCAGCTGCTCCCAGCCACCGCAGCCTCGACCTGCTGGGCTCTGGCGATCCTTCCACCTCAGCCTTCCAAATAGCTGGAACTACAGGTGCGCACTACCATGCCCGGCTAATTTTTTTGATCTATTGTAGAGATGAGGTCTCGCTAAGTTGCTCAGGCGGGTCTCGAACTCGCAGGCTCAGGCAATCCACTCACCTCGGCCGATTTGTAGATTTAACGCATCTACATCAAAATCCTATGTTTTATTTTGAGACAATTCACAAGTTTATTCTAAAACTTATACAAAAATGGAAAGGGATAAAAATAGAGCATTGCTGAGGAAGAAAAAGGAGTGGAAAAATTTCAATACTATTTTTCAAGGCATACTATAAAGCTACAGTGTTTATGTGCGTGTTGCTGGTATAAGATTAGACAAATAGATACATGGAACAGAATAGAAATACCAGAAACAGACCCACACGTATAAAGTCACTTAATTTATGACAGAATGACATTGCAGAGCATTGAGGAAAGTTGATTTCCCAATAAGTGATCCTGGATCAGCTATATATCCCAATAGAATTTAAACAGCATCGTAACCCTTGCCATACATGATAGGCACAAATAAAAAATAAGTATAAACATTATTCAAGATAAAAATAAGTAAATATTTTTTTAAAGCTATTATTGCCCTTTGACTGCTATTGTGACGGAGATCTCACAGATTACTTGTAAATAAGTTGATTCAGGATGTCCCAAAATCCTAAATTTGGAATTCTGTTTATCATGGAGCACCAATAGATTATGCCAATGTAAATAAGCTTCACAGGGACACATATGACTGACTGAATGATCCTATCTGATTTGACCCTTTATAACTTTGTATGAGGTGACTGGAAATGCTAAGGTCTAAATTCTGTGAATCCATTGAATGATGATTGAAACAATAATTTTTTTAAAAAACAGGAACACAAAAGAACAACAAAAAATATTTCCCTTACTTGAACCCTATTCATGCTCAAGGCGGCCTAAGGGAAAAAAAGAAATGACACCCATTCTCCTAAAAAATTCTTTCTTGCATCCAGTTACAAATGTAACTACTCTTCTGGAAACTGCTCTGTTAGTCTTCTCATTTCTAGAGCCTTTGTATTTTACCAATAACGTTTTTCAGGACACTAATTTGGTGAGGGTCTCCTGCTACACTACCCATGTATTGTTCACATGGTTAATGTTTGGAATCATGATTACATTCAATCTCCATGCACTTTTTATCCACCAACCTCCTCAAGAGCATTTTGAAATTATTTTGACAATAAATCTGCTGTTTTTCAAAGGAGAGACAGAACATTTTTAAAGAAGCATTTTTTCTCTTTCTTTCCCTTAGGCCACCTTGAGCATGAATAGAATTCAAGTGAGGAAACAATTTTTTGCTGTTCTTTTTTGTTACTGGTTTTTAAAATGGCTATTTCAGGCATCATTGGAATAGATTCATAGAGGTTTTAGTATAAATGCTCAATATAGTACTAGTAATAAAGACAAATCCCAAACCACAAACATTTGTTTCCTTCTTGGAAATAATTAATGGTAGGATTTAAATATATAACTAATACTCATGATGCCTTGGTCTGAATCAGTATTTTATCTGCTTTTGATTGGGAAAGTTTGTATGGCAATCAAGTGGAACGTTCTGATTAATTTTACTCTATATTCTACTTGACAAGAAAAATGTCGCGACTTAACAGAAAAGGATAAAGAGAAATTTTACCTATAAATAATTTGGAGTGTAAAATTTAAATTTTGTCTTTATTATAAGGATATAAACAAGGAAGGATGGACTGAGTGGGAGACACTCAAACCTTCAGACAGAAAGCAAAGAGCTGAGACAGGAATCAATGGTTGTCGTGGCCAGTGTTGTTATGGCAGTGAGAAGTCCCATGTTGATCAATTTTTATTATCTAGCCTGGACAAGTCATTTTGCTTCTCAAAGATTCAATTTTATGTTTTGTTCACAGAAACTGGATCAAGTGATCTCTAATGTTTGTCAGATGTCATCATAGAATTAGTCATAAAGCTGCACACACTATATGTGTGGCCAAATTGTACAATCTATTAGACTCCAATGGCAGCTATTATGGTGTTACTTGAATTTTTCCCCAAATACTATTACAATATAATGTAAATATAAAAGTTACACTCGTATTCAGCTTCTATTTAAACACTGCAATTGTTGTCTTCTATGATAAATGGAAGACAAATTGCAGTAGCTTCCTGAAAATAACTTTTTTTCCTAGAGAAGGTAAGATAAAGAAACACTTTCTGCCATTCACTAGTAGTTCAATATAAAAATACAGTTCCAAATAATGGAATTCACTGGGGCCATAAGTGACCCAGACCCATGGAAATTAGATATTCTCAAATTGTATTCTAATGAATATTTTCTATAAGGGCAAAAGATGGTGGTTAAAAAGTCATGAAAACAGTTTAGACACTGTAAAAAGACAGGAAAAAAAATTCCTCAACCATTCTTTTCACTCCAAGAAAATTAAGAATTTAGCTATAAGAGAGGCCAGAGAGACAAACTGACCTAGAAAAACTGTATGATGAGCCGGGCTCGGTGGCTCAGCCTGTAATCCCGCGCCTTGGGAGGCTGAGGTGAGTGGATTACCTGAGCTGGCGGGTTCGAGACCCGCCTGGGCAAGCGAGACCTCATCTCTACAATAAATCAAAAAATCAGCCGGGCGTGGTAGTGCATGCTTGTAGTTCCAGCTACTTGTAAGGCTGAGGCAGAAGGATTGCCAGAGCCCAGCAGGTCGAGGCGGCGGTGGCCGGGAGCGGCCGCTGCACTCCAGTCTGGGCGACAGAGTGATACTCCAACACAAAAAAAAAAAAAAAAAACTGAATGATGACCAAATGTAGGAGAGTACCCTAACTTCCTCTGATTCTACTAGATAAGAGGAAACATTTCACTTTAATAAGAATATCAATAGGGGTCGTGGTAGAGATGAAGGAAGAAGGGAAATATGCTTCCAAGTAGGATAAAGTGAGGGAAGGATGCTGGAAGAGAAAGAATACTCAAATGCATGTGAGTAACCTGTCTATATCAGCAATGGGAAAATGTTAGAAAATAAGGCATTTGGAATGCTGGTCATTCCTGCAAGCCCTCACACCTCCCTGACTATAGAAAACAGAATAAACAGTCATTTGCTTGAAATAGAATCTGAGCTTACTTTGGGTCGCAATAAACTGCATGAGTCAAACTGTGTATGTGTCTCTCTGATTCAAATCTTCAATAAAATCAACAGAGTTAATATGAGAGAATAAAAACAAACTTAAAAATTACGTGCGCATGCTAATTGTCAAAAACATCCATGCCATTGTTTGAAAAGCAATGTCTCATTGAAGCAACAGGAAATTGCTGTGAAATGACTTTTGCTTTCACCTGATGGTTATCAGAAAAAAGAAAGAAAGAAAATAGACTCTTCAATCAGTCTAAACTGTAATAGTTAACATCACTACTGCAAAAGCTATTCAGGCAATGAAATAAAGTGAACACAAGAGAGCAGAGGATGGCTAAGCGATTAGATGCTTTAAACAATGATAATCTCTACATCACACAAAAAGTAGTATTGGAGGAACCCTGATTACTTTTGTCTTGAATCATCTTTGGCTTAAATACATCTGATTGCCTGAGAGTCTAAAGGATGGATTGCTTGTCCATGAGGTGCTATGTAATGAATAATTACTTTAATTCCACTGGGAATTTTAATTTGCAGATTCATTTTTATCTGTTAGAAAATGACAACTGCTTTCTGGGAAGTATAATTAATAAACATTCTAAACTTATTCTCTTCTTAATCTAAGTTTCTTTTTTAGCTTCTACTTATTTCTTAACTTTTTAAATTTTTTAGTGGGGAGATGTGATCTTAACTGTCACTTTTTAATAATTGCCACATTTTTAAAAAGCATGACAGAAGATACTTATGATGAAGTGCATAGTTTGGGGGCTTTAGCATCCAACAATACAAAGACCAAATAATATTTTATACCTACAAATATTTGTTTGTTTTATTATCGAGATTTTTGGGAGATCATGCATTGTTTCAACAAACCCGAAAACAAAAAGCATAAACTGGAACAAGAGCAGTAAGCTATAAGCTCATACAAAAGAGGGCTTGAGGGTAAAAGCCATACAGGTACTGCAAGCAATAAGGTGACAAACATGAACACGAGACTACTTGAGTACCTGGGACCCTGGAATGAGGACTAAAGAGGTGCAAGATCAGTAATAGTCTTCTAAAAAACGAACACAGATCCTCACTAAAAAAGTGTGACTTTAATTTAGGGTTCAGGATTTTCCAGAGTTTAGATAAACCTTCCATAAACTCACAATCAAAACCAACAAATGCACGCACAGGGAAACAAACCACCAAAAGCGAAAGTCAGCAAAAACATTCATTTAGCTCTTTGTGCTTTAGACTGGAAATGGTTCAATGACCCAGGCTGCCATATTTTAAAATTATATTTGTTAGGGTTATTTAAATATGTACATGTTAATTCCCAACAACTGGGTCATTTATGCATCTGTTTTTATTATCTGTTTGTGTCTCCTTAGTCCCACTTTTATTTATTTGATTGAAAGTCAACAATATATGAAGAGATTATGGAGACTCTAGATGCCATTATTTTGCCCAAAAAGGATTCACTTCTTGGTAGCAGATAGAGCAATGCTTCTCAAATCCACACAACTTTGCTCTCCTCAACCTCCACCCAGTGGACATTGAGCCATGTCTGCTGACAATTTTAGGTGTAGCAATAGGGAGAAAGGGGCTACGGTCATCTAGGGGGCGGAGGCCAAGGGTACTGCTAAACATCTTACAATGCACAGAACAGTTCCCACAACAAATAACTACGAGGCCCAGCCCGGTAGTAGTGCACTGCTTTGACTACAATTTTTTAAATCAATTTAATCATAATTGAAAAAGTAAAAGGTACTCAGTAATTTTAGGGCAAGTACATGTATGCATGCAATTTTATATTAAGAATTTTGAGTTTACAAACAGGGAAGGTCCAAAATGTTAGTAGTGCCGTACTGAGAAACCCTGAGAAAACCTTAATGAATCCCGTTAGTGGTTGAGCTCCTCTGAGGCTGAGATGCATTTATCTACTGGTGCTCTCCTCTTCCCCAGAGGGCTAAACACACTTGCAGCTGCATTCATATGCACACATTCATACACATGCCTATATACATGCTCACTTGAAAATTACCTCACCAAAATTTACTTTGTGTCTTTTAAGCCTGATCATTTTCAGCTCCCTCAACCACTGTCAGCCATTCCCTCAACCCTTGTACTCAATTACCACGTGAAGGCTGGATGAGGCATCACTATCATGTTTTAAGATAGAAGCTTGGTAGTGTTCTAGTCTAACAAATATTAACTGATCTAACATGATGTTGAAGTCTGTTGTGTAACTTTTTAAAAATCTAAGCCGCCGATCTGCATTCTACATTTGATGCTTCTGTGGGCCATTAGTACTTTTATGCCATTACCTGAGTGTCCTAGCCACTACATATTTTTAAAATGTATTTGCTCCAGTTTGAAAAATCACTTCTCTAATTGTAAATTCAAAATTTTAAATATAAAATATATAAAACATATATACACACATATACATACACTAAAATCACTGAGCATCTTTCACTTTTTAAATTGTGATTTGATTTTTAAAAATATAATCAAAGCAATACATCAATAATATTAAAGCAATACAAGATCACTGTAAATTTAAACAATTCATAAGTAGAAGGCAAAAAATTTCTCATTAAATTTAGCTTCAGGACATACTATTAATGTTTCAATGAATTTTCTTCTAGTCTTTTAACTAAACCTAATTTTTACAAATATGAATAAACAATGCAATATAATTTTATCTAAAATTTTAACATAAATATTTTAGTTAATAACACTTTGAAAAGGATTTATTGAAATTAAGGTCGATCTCCCAGTAGCCCTTTTTATGACCCAAGTTATGGTTGGACTTAATCCCAAAATACAATGTTAGTTCTTAAAAGAAGTATATATATCTGGAACCAGACAAAACCTCTGCTGTACACATTTGAATTCTTCCTGCTGACAGAATTTCAAGCATAGATTAATTTACTTTAAGCTTGGATAATTAGCTATTTTTTTCCAGTGGAGAGAGAATACTGATGTATATTCACTTAAATCAGTAAGTAGACCATCTCGAGGATAAAATAAAATCCATCTTTCTACAGTAGTCTTTTAAAATTGCTCATGAACTCTCACAAATGGACCTTTTTGTCTTGCATACAACTCAAGAAATAAGAAGAACTGTGAGGGTCAGGGGATCCTTGCATTGCCTCTATCATTTAGGACTGCTCTAATGCTAGATTATTCAAGAAAGAATAATTATTTCTCTGCTTTACTATTTGTAGAGACAATCATTAATATTAACCCACGCAGGCAGCATTCTAGAAACTATAGAGAACACGGAGGAAGAGTGTCTAAATGTAAATCAAACAAATAAGTCTATAAAGACTGATGGCTCCCAGAGAGAGAATGTTACCCTCCAAATGAAGTTCAGTTTCAACAAGAAGGAAACCAGTCACAAGATATTTTGTAACTGTAAAAACAACAGGAACAACACTAATATAGTTTGGGCAGATTTACCTTATCTGTAATGGGTGTCAAATGTAAGATAGCAAATCAACATCAAAGAATGGTATCTATGTAATATGCAGAATGGAGCTAGTAATGTATCAAAAGTTTTGTTTTATTTTGTTTTTTAGTGATTGACGGGCAAGTGAGGAAGATGTAGAATTACATGCTCAGTGTGTGTGTTACCATCAGACCATTTACCTAAAGCTAGCATGTCATAAGTTCAGCAGAGACAGGATATGCTTGACAAAAGCATAAAACAATGAAGCTGCATAAACTCTTAATCAATCATTTTATTAAAAAGCAAAATGACGAACTTTTGTGCAACTTGAACCAAAAGCTGATGATATACTGGGCTAAGCATAATTATAAAAGTTCATTGATTTAATACAACAAAACATGTAACAATTGTATTAAAGTTTAAAACACACTGCACACCAGATTAGCTTTATTATGTTCAAGGTCAAGTCAAACCATTTTCTTCTCTGTATTTGGTCTAGTCTTCTATAACAGCAATGCTGGAAATACAGTCTAATTAACTTGAACAATCCTACTTGAGCTAAAGGGAGACTGATTATATATTTAAGATGTATTTTACTGACAAAAAGAAAATGAAATAAACAAGCAGGACATGAAAATAGATTATGTGGACCTGGAACTGCAATTAATGCATTAAAATACTTTTGAAAGATTTGTTTAATAAAGGTGAGCGTTAGTTATCCACAAATGAAAGAAACAAATTGCAAAAAAATTAGAATATAAAGGATTTTGAAAAAGTACAGTGTTCAGCTGGTGACCCTTAAATTTCTCTTGGAAAAATATAGTGTTCTCTGGATATTAAGGCTTCCACATCATCTCTTCTGGGTATTGCTAATTATTGCTTGTGGCACTGGCCACCAGAACACAATCCACTGCTCCACAATCAACTCAGGGACCACAACGAGATACATCAGTGAGAAGTTGTGACTACCTGATTTTATGATGGAGAAGGAAATACCTGTTGGCAGTAAGAATGGATTTTTGAAATATAGTTAAAGAGATAAGATCTAGCATTAGCTTCATATAAAGGGGAAGTGAAAATTGAGCATACAGCAATAAAAATACTAATTAAGAAGCAGAAAAAGAGGAACTTAAAACTGTCAATTCTTCTTTCCTTATACACCAGGTTGCGCTCAATTCCAATACTGTGGTTTCCCTGTATTATCAGTCTTTAATCACATTTGTAGGAATAGAAAATTAACTACAACAGGGATTTGCATTGTCATTATTAACACATTAATGTGACTAAATTTATCTTGTCTACCACCTCACATTCTGCTACATTTAAACAAGCATATCTGGCAACTGCTATTTGCAATATGTCCATTTCTCCTACAAAAGAAAATAGAGAGATAAGATAAACCAAAAGCCCATTCTATGCCATCAATTTAGTTTCAATCTAGCAGTGCACTGAGATTTCAAGGGCAGGGTGCTCTGATGAATTGATCCTCTTCTCTGCCAACATCCTCGCCTCCATGGCAAGCTTTGCTTTTAAGCAACTTATCACTCTTGGCATCATCTTCACCTCCGTCATCTTCAGAAATCCGAGTCTCCCTATCCTACACCACTGAAAGGGAATGAATCACCATTTTTTCATTCCTCGTGCCTCCATCTCACCTGGTTCCTTGCCATAGCATCTATGAGACAATCTGTCGCCCCCAAGGTCATCTATATCTATATATTCTTCTTCTTCTCTGAACATTTCTTTTATGTTCTTGCTCTAACTGAAATCTGGCAGTGTCCAAGGACTCCTCTGATCCTTTCTTCTGGGTTTCCTTTGTAGTCTCTCCTCCCAGACCTGTAAATATTGCTTTGCTCCAAGTTTTGCCCCACAGCATGGTACATTCTCTCCCTGGGTGGTCTTATCCAGTCCCAGGACTTCACATCAACTTGCATTGTGAAGACCATCACATCACATACCTAAATCAGACATCTCCTATTACTTCCAGGTCTGTATATTCAAACTCTCACTTTGCTTTATACCTTAAGCACCTCAACCTTAACATAACAAAAAGAAAATCACTGATTTGCCCACACTACCATCTAATCAGCTCCTCAAAACCTTTTTTTTCCCTATAAATGACAAGACTATATGCCCAAATCAGACCAAAAATAAACTTGATTCCTCTCCCACACACATGTAAGATCCAAACTTTGGGGAAAATAGATCTCAGTGCAAATAATGATACTATTTCCACTGTTCAGCTCCCATAGTTGTCTACCTGAACTCCTGTTATGTTTTTTAGGGGGTCCTAGTCACTACCTTTGGCTCCTTACAAGTCATCCACCACAAAACAGCCAGTGATCTTTCAAAGAAAAGAAAAACATCATATTACTTCCCCCTTCTTAAAAATCTTCTGAAGGCTTTCCCTCATAAATTTAGAATAAAATCCAAACTTGGACTTCAGGGTCCCATGTGGTCTACCCCCAAACAAAATATGAATTTATCTCTCTCTCTATTCCTCAACCTTAATCATTATGATCTGAACATAATGTTTCCTTTTGCACTTTAACCTGAAAACGCTGGGTTTTTGTATTTGGTGATACTTCTGCTGAAAGCTTTTCCTCAGATTTTTTCTGTCTTCTCACTTTTCACTCATATGTCATCTCAGAGATACCTTTTCTTCCACTCATAATCATTTCTTAGCATGTTGCCATAGTTCATCACAACATTCACCCAAATAATGTATTGTCTTGATAGGTATGTTTATGGAACACTTTTCTTCATAATTAAAATGTATGCTTTGTAAAGTTAACATTCTGTATACTTTAAATCCCAATGTAACTCAGATATTTGCTTAACATATATTTGTTGACTGACTTTTGTTGATTAGTTTTGGTAATATTTTCAGTGTTGCATTTACCTTTTCTATTTCTTTTCCAACTCTTGGTTGATCCCAGAATTTCAATTTTCTGTACCCCACATCCTTATAATAAACATTTTTTTAAAAGAAATAATGAATCTTATAAAGTCAATAACACCCTGATATTTACCCGGATAAATCCAGAGGCGTCTCTTATATGGCCTGTCTTCCTTGTCTTTACATTTGCAAAATATTTTTCTGTCATGATATGGCTTTAGTCAATTAATAATGCAAGTCTTTTAAGCTGTGATAATCACTAAATCGAGGTAGATTTGGTGTATCTATTTCTTTCTCATGCCTTCTTTGTGTTTCTGAGGGAAACATTTCCTGAATCTTTTTCCAGTCTTCCCCATCTAGAAGTTGATGTTTTTAGATAATTGTAACAAAGCCTTTGTAAGAGAGTAGACATCTGCTGATACCTTCATTGCCTTTAGACAATAAGTTTGGGTTTTCTACATGTGTCTCATGGCTTTAATTTCTGAAAATGCCCTGAAACCACAGGTCTGCAAGAAAATAGGCCTTCCCTGAAGTACTTGTACGACAATGACCAACCAACTAGTCTCCTGGCATTGTACTAAATATTCCTTGTCTGCTGTTTGATTTCTTCTCCACCGCGGCCCTCTAAGGAAGGTATTATTTTTATTTCTGTTTTTCAGATAAGGCACATGGACTTATAGGGTTTAGAATTCACTCAGTCACATGGTCAGCAGATGGTAGAACCAGGACTTGATCCAATTTCTGAATTACTCAAAAATGTATATTTTAAATCACTAAGTGATATTTATTCTTTATTTTGGACAAATGCCAAAGATAAGTAATTAATATTACCAGTTAGCATAAACTCATGTATGCTTTTCAAAATGAAATAAGGTTCATGACATAAAAATTACTCTCAATAAAGGGGAGATATCCAGAAAATATCTATTATATACATTCAAGTATTTACCATCAGGTTCAAGAAAGGAAAAAAAAAACATTTATATCATCCCCTAAACACATTTGCAAACCAGTGAGTTAATTTTTAAAACAAACAAACCTTCTTCTTCAAGGAAAAAAATAAGGCACGTCTCCTGATGCTTTGACAAAATATAAAACCATGTTACAGGGCAATAATTACATTTACCTTAGTCAAAAAACTTTAAGGCATTTGAGGATCTGATGAGAAAATTGAGACCCACCAGTACCATGAACATAAAAGAGCAATTCAATTTAGAAAAGTGGGCAACTGCTTCTTTCTTGATTTTCATTTTCACTTTCATTCCTCCTTGAGGTTCTTAAATTTTATTGAACAGAGCACACAAGTATTTCTACACACTACAACACAATATGATAAGAATGTGATCAATGCAACTGGGCAACAAAGATCTGGGTTCCAACCTTGACAGTTTCTTGGAAAAGACTGACACTTCTACTGCGGTTTGAAGTTAAACAAAGAAGATATGGAAGAAGAAAAGAATCTGGACTTGTCCTAAAGCCTTAAAAAACTTTAAACTTAATAATTAGAAAATTAAAATTTGGAATTTGGCAGGAATTACTTTGACAGCAGTGTGATAAATACATAAATTGAAGTGTACAAGACAGGTAATAGAAAAGTTGATCAGTAAAACCAATTGAGAGGTTCTTAGGGCAAAACAATAGAGAGATGATGATCTGTGCTAAGGTTATGGCAGAGGTGTGCAGAGGACCAGACATTACCTCATCTGACTGAAAAAGAGTATCTAAACAAGGGTAAATTTCCATGAGAAATATCATCAACAGGTCTATTACCTTGAAAATATCTTTTAAAATTTCTTTCTTATTCCAGCTATTCACGTCTTCATTTCTTCAATCACTTATTTAGGGACCCTACTTACATCCATCTTATACTCTAATTGAGAAATAAATAAATAAATAGAAAAGTAAATGTTTAATGTCAATTACTCATGTAAACAAGCCACCCATAAAAGTTGCTGATTTCAGGACTTTCTTGTGTACTTCCTCCTCATAAATAATAATAAGACACATCCCTAGTGTTTTGAATGACTTCTTGGTTCACAATGACTGTCTTATTTTAGAGTTCACCATAAAAATATGAATCAGAGAAACAGATGTGCTTTCACATTTGAATTTCAATAAAAATTAAAAACCCGTGAACAACAAAAGTGAGCAGATGTTGAAAAGCCAGCAAGACTCTAAAACTAAAATTATCCATTTCTTGATTCATATGTGTACTCCTCTTTATTAAGAAGACAAATGTGTTAATCATAATTTTAATTATGGCTCTTCTTATCAATCTTTAAAGTCTCATGTAGGTGGTTCATATTTCCAGTATATTAATCTTAATGTCATTTGTAATGCACATACAGAGAAATGCACAAATCATCCATGTATGACTCAATGAATTTTCATAAAGTGAACAGACCCAGATAGCACCAAGTGAAAAAATACAATGTTGCCATCACTCTCAGAGGTTTCTCTTCTGCCCCTCGACAACCTAAAGGGTAACCACTAATATAGCTTCTATTACTACAGGTCAATTTCTTAAATTTATGTAAATGAAATTATGCAGAAGATACTCTTTGGTCTCTAGCCTTGTTAACACAAAGTTATGAAACTGATTATTTTCCTTGTATTCTTATGTTTCACGAACTTTTAATATGCACTTAATAATTTTAATGACTTGCCTGAAATTATTCCATATTGATGAATAATGACAGTTTACTTCTTCATTTCCACTTGTTATGTCTTTTTATAATTTTCCTGCCTTTAGGTACTAACTATATTCACCAAAATAATGATGAATAGAAGTGGTGCTATCAGACATCCTTGTCTTGTTCCCAATCTCTGATGGAAAGTTTTAAGTATTTCACCATTAAGTATGCGTCTTTTATTCTTTTTGACTAATTCTCTCCTGTTATGTCCAATCGGCAGTTAAATCTACTACTTGAGTTCTCAATATGAATAACTGCAGTCTTGTGTTTATTCTTAATATTTGTTGAAATTCTACATCTTGTCATCTATTTTCTTACATAGATCACAAATATCTGATCCAATATTTGTATCATCTGTGGGTTTGTTTTTATTATCTATATTTCCTAAAAAGTCTTGGTTGATTGCTCTCTGCTTGTTTGTTTGGACATATTTGTATTTAGTGCAGGACACTGTAGAGGGTCTGAATGGGTAATAATTCTCTTGAAATAATTTTCCATATTCTCTGGCAGTCATCAAAATTAGGAGTAGATCTCCATAGTCCAGTCAGGGACTGAGCTGTCTCCAGATTGGTTCATCGTCTTTGCTAGGTTTGATTTGTCTCTGAGTCACCAACACTTCTCTAGGCTTCTATGAGGATATGGAATGCATGCTCCTTAGTGGGTCTTGAAATTCAGTTTTTGACTTCTGAGTACTACAAGACTGCCTGAAGTTTTAATTGGTTTGTTAGTCAGCTTCTTCTTGGCTTCTTAATCTCTAATTTTTTCACTGTTTATGAATTGGCAAAAGCTTTAAAGAGAAAACTAGGATGAGGTTTTCGGTTCACTTTCCTGAACCTCCATTATCTCCTAGATCATGACCCCTCAAGGACTGGTAGGTTTAGCAGACTTGACCTTCTATATTTTTTTCTACCCCTTTAAGATTGCAGAAAGTGCTAATATCTTCTCTTCTTGCATCTAAGTTCTCTCATGGGCTTTTTACTTTCTTTTCCTGCACAGGGTAAAATTCAGCAAATGGCCTGAGGGATAGGAATTGCAAAACATGTCAGGTTCACACCCAAATTAATTTCTCTTCCCTAGGAGATCTTCACCTCTCAAGCTCTGGCTGTCTCAATAGTATTTGCATTTCTTCAAATAGACTTTTTTTTTTGTATTTTATCTAGCGTTTGTTGTTGACTCTGGTTATAGTATTGGTCTACTAATATTATTTCACCATAGTGAGAAATGAAATCACACATTAATTTTCAAAACATGTTTATGGTAAATTTTTGCTATACAAAATCTTAGAATATAAATAACTTATAGACAAATATTTTCTCTTCGTAGAGGATTTTGCAAATAAAAAATATTAATTTGGGTAATTGTAATTTTATTACTACTGAGTTACTTGCTTGAGGTTAGTTGATTTCTATAATTTTAGTAAACAGAGGACTAGAAATCCATTCTCATGATCAAGTGTCAGTTCTGCTATCATTGGTCCTAGAAACTTATTTAAAATATTTCAGTAAACATCATGTTAACCAAGATATTTAACCACATTTTAATGATGGAATAAAAATATTTTTGCTGCATAAACTTGGAAAATAAAAATAAATAAATAAAAGGTAATGCATAATTTTACCACTCAGAGTCTATCACTTTTACATTTGGGGCCTATTCATTTCTATTCTTTTATGGGAACAGATTATAGACAATGCATAATATAATAAAACTTAAGTATGTGCTTTGAATCTTTCTCATTTTACTTATTATAGTGTAAATAATGCCTGTGTTTTTCTATATCCTTTGAAAAGTTTTTTTAATTTTGTTTTAGTGTAGCTTAGCATTCTATCTCATTTAACCATTTAAGCCGCTTATTAGATATTTAGGCTTTCATTTTTTCCATCCAACAACCACAGAATATACATTCTACTGATCACCACATGGAACATACTCCAAGATTGACCCTAACCTCGGCCATAAATCAAGCATAAACAAATTTCATGAGATCGAAATATTGCCATGCACCTTCTCAGACCACAGTGGAATAAAAATAAATATCGCCACCAACAAGATTCCCCCCAAACCCACAAAGACATGAGCACTAAGCTGCATAATGCTGAACAACTCCTGAGTCAACACAGAAATTAAAACAGAAATTAAAGTATTCCTGGAAACAAAAGAAAACAAAGACACATCTTACTAAAACCTCAGGGATGCCATGAAATCAGTACTAAGAGCGGAATTTATGTCTTTATGAGCACATATCAAGAAAATAGAGAAAAAGTCAATAGCCTAACAAATCACCTAAGGATTTGCAAGGAAACACAAAAGATTATTAGAGACTACTAGGCACACCTGTATGGAAACAAACTCAAAAACCTAAATATAATGGAAGACTTTCTGACATTACACAACCTCCCAAGGTTGAAACAAGAAGAAATTGAGACCCTAAATAGACAAATAACAACCCAGGAAACTGGCTCCATTATAAGAAAGAAAGAAAGGAAGAAAGAAAAACTACAAAAAAAATTACACTGAACCAGACAACTTTCCAGTGGAATTCTTCAGAACATACAAGGAGGAACTGATACCAATTCTGCCCTATCAAAAGTATTCCAGGCAATCAAGAAACACAGAACTCTGCCCAAATCATTTATGAAGCTAACATCACAGTGATACCCAAACCAGGTAAAGTTCCAACAAAGAGAACTACAGGCCAATATCCCTGATGAACATAGTTGCAAAAATTCTCAACAAGATCTAACAAATTGGATCCAACAACACGTCTCAAAAATCAACCACTGTGACCAAGTAGGCTTCATCCCTGGGATACAGGACTGGTTTAACATCCTCAAGATCATAAATGTAAATCAATACATCAAAAGATATAGAAACAAGACCCAAATGATTTTATCATTAGATGCAGAAAAAGCTTTCAGTAAAATCCAGCATACCTTCTTGATAAAAACCCTTGAACACGTAGGCATAGAAGGAACATACCTCAAAATAGTAAGAGCCATCTATGATAAATCCACAGCTAACATATTGCTAAACAAACAGAAATTCAAAGTATTTCCCCTCAAAACCAGAACAAGACAAGGCTGCCCGCTCTCACCCCTCCTGTTCAACATAGTGTTGGAAGTCCTAGCTAGAGCAATCAGACAAGGGAAGGAAATCAGGGGTATCCAAATAGGAAAAAAGGAAGTTAAGCTATCCATCTTTGCTGATGATATAATCCTATACCTTGAAAACCCAGGTGAATCTGTCACAAACCTCCTTGCACTGAAAGAAGAGTTTGGCAAAGTCTCAAGGTACAAAATAAACATGCAAAAGACAATCGCATTCTTATACACTAAAAACAGGCAGAGAACCAAATAAAAAGCACAATCCCGTTCACAATAACCATAAAAATAATGAAATACTCAGCATCTTTCTAACCAGAGAAGTGATCTTTACAATGAAAACTATAAAACATTTCTCAAAGAAATCAAAGATGACACAAATATTCAATTTCATGGAATGGAAGTGTCATCATTGTTAAGATGTCCACCCTACCCAAGGCAATCTACAGATTCAACAGAATACCCATTAAATTACCAACATCATTCTTCTCAGACCTGAAAACAACAACGCAGAAAATCATATGGAAACATAAACAAACATGAATAGCCAAAACAATCCTTAGCAAAAGAAACAAAGCAGGAAATATCATACTTCCAGACTTCAAACTTTACTATAAGGTTACAATAATCAAAATAGCCTGGTATTGGTATAAGAACAGGCATATAGACTAATGGAACAGGACAGAGATTCTAGTAGCAAAGCCTCAATTTCTCAACCAACACGTCTTTGACAAAGCCTCCACCAACAACCACTGGGAAGAGGAGAACCTATTCAGTAAATGGTTCTGGGAAAACTGGCTAACCACATGTAGAAGATGAAATAGGACCTAACACCATACACAAAAATCAACTCTAAATGTATCAAAAACCTAAATGTCAAACCTCAAAATGTAAGAATCTTAGAAAACGCCAGAAACATCCTTACAGAAATTGAAATAGGCAACCAATTCATGTTCAGAACTCCAATAGCTCATGCCATAGAAGGTAAGATTGACAAGTGGGACCTCATTAAACTGAAAAGCGTCTGCAAACCAAAAGAAACCAACAAGAGAGCAGTGAGACAGCGTACAGAATGGGAGTTTGCCAACTGTGTATCTGACAAAGACCTAACACCTGAGATCTACAAGGAACTCAAATGTGCCAAAAGGAAAAAAAAAACAAACATCTCTATTAAAAAGTAAGCAAAAGATATGAATAGACACTTCTCAAAAGAAGACATACGAGCAGCCACAGATACACGAAGAAGTGTTCAGCCTCACTAATCATCAAGAAATGCAAATTAAAACCACGCTGAGGTACCACCTAACTCCAGTCAGGATGGCCATCATCAATAACTCAAGAAACAACAGATGCTAGAGAGGGTGTGGAGAAAAGGGAATGGGTCTACAGTGTTGGAAGTGTAAACTAGTACAACCTCTGTGGAAAACAGTGTGGTAATTTCTAAAAGATCTAAAAATCAGCCTTCCATTCAACCCAACAATTCCCCTACTGGGAATACACCAGAAGAACTCAAATCACTGTATAAAAAGATACCTGCACACGCATGTTTGTCACA
>CAUYQG010139104.1:0-14238 GCA_963574415.1 Tarsius wallacei | reverse complement strand
AAAAAAACCCCAAAAAAACTAGCCGGGCGTGGTAGCGCGCGCCTGTAGTTCCAGCTACTTGGAAGGCTGAGGTGGAAGGATCGCCGGAGCCCAGCAGGTCGAGGCTGCGGTGGCTGGGAGCGGCCACTGCACTCCAGTCTGCGTGACGGAGTGAGACGCCAACTCAAAAAAAAAAAAAGTTAGTTGAATGAATCTATTTCAAACCTGATCTCTTCTTCTCTTCTTCTATCTTCCAGACTCCCACTCTGTCTAACTTGAACTAGAGTAATCCTCTCACCTTGAGCCATGCTTCCTCAGATCATCCTCCTGGATGAGAGCATTAACTCAAAAGACAGATCCAGCCAGGCACGGTGGCTCACACCTGTAATCCCAGCACTCTGGGAGGCCAAGGCAAGAGGATTGCTTGAGTCCAGGGGTTCGAGACCAGCCTGGACAACTTGGCGAGACCTTGTCTCTATAATAAATCAAAAAATTAGTCGAGCATGGTGGTGCGCGCCTGTGGTTCCAGCTACTTGGAAGGCTGAGGTGGAAGGATCAACTGAGCCCAGCAGGTTGAGGCTGCGGTGGCCATGATCCTGACTCTGCACTCCAGCCTGGGCAACAGAGTGAGACTCTTACTCTGAAAAAAATAAGGCATTAAAAAAACCAAGCAAACAAAAAATTAAAATTGAATCTTTTTTGTACAGTTCTGCTAGCTTTGACACACGCAAATAGTCGTATAACTCCCTCTTAAGAAAGTCACAAAATAGTTCCATCATCCCCAGACTTCAGGATCAATCTCTTTCCTCAGCTCTAGGTTCTGGCAACTACTGATCTGCTTTCTGTCCCTATGGTTTTACCTTTTCCAAATGTCATATGAATGGAATTATATGAAAAGCGGCCTTCTGAACCTGGTTTTTAATTTAGCATAATGCATATCAATTTCATTGCATACAGCTGTGAATATACTACACTTTTTGTTTATCTATTTAGCAGGTGAAAAACATTTGGGTTGTTTGTCTCTGATTATTACAAGTAAAGCCTCTATAAAGTGTGCATGCAGGTTTTTGTGTGAATGTAAGTTTTCACTTCACTTGGGTAAACATCTAGGAGTGAGATTGCTGGGTCAGATGGTAAGTATATTACTTTTGTAAGAAACTATCAGTTTTAAAAAAAATTAGCTGGGCATGGTAGCGCACGCCTGTAGTTCCGGCTACTTGGAAGGCTGAGGCCGAAGAATCGCCGAGGCCCAGCAGGTCGGCACTGGGTGGCCATGAGTGTGCCACTGCACTCCACCCTGGGCCTCAGAGTGAGACTCCAACTCAAAAAAAAAAAAAAAAAGAAGAGAAAAGAAAGAAACTGTCAGTTTTCCAAAGTAGCTGTTTCATCTTTTCATTTCTAGTGTTCCACTTACTTTGCATCCTAGCCAGCACTTAGAATTGTTAGTGTAATAACTTTTTAAAGTTATTCTGATAGCTATGTAGTTTTATCTCATTGTGGTTTTAATTTGCATTTCTCTAAGGACCAATGATGTTGAAAATCTTTTTTTTATTTTTTTTTTGGAGTTGGAGCTGGAGTCTCACTCCGTCGCCCAGGCTGGAGTGTAGTGGCACACTCACGGCCACCCCCACGTTGACCTGCCGGGCTCCAGCAATCCCTCTGTCCCAGCCTTCCAAGTAGCCGGAACTACAGGCGCACGCTACCATGCCCGGCTAATTTTTGATTTATTGTAGAGATGAGATCTCGCCAAGTTGCTCAGACTGGTCTCAAACCCTCGGGCTCAGGCAATCCAGTCGCCTCAGTGCTGGGATTACAGACTGAGCCACCGGACCCAGCCGAAAATCTTTTTACATGCTCATTTTCTGTTAGTATATCTTCTTCGATGAAGTGTCTATTCAATTTTTTTTGGCTCATTTTTACATTGAATTGTTTGTTTTCTCGTTTAGAAAGTTTTTTTTATGTATTCTAAATACAGTCTTTTAACAGATATGTGATTTGCAAGTATGTTCTCCCAATCTGTGGTTTGTTTTATCATTCTTTCAATGGTATCTTTCAAAGAGAAGTTCTAAATTTTGATGATGTTCAATTGATCATTTTTTATTCTTTTATAAATTGTGCTTTCAGTGTCAATTCTAAGGAATTAATCTCGGAAACTTACCTCACTCAAGGTCACAGGGATTTTTAAAAAATTTTATTCACTGAGGTTTGACATTTAGATCTACGACCATTTTAAGGTAAATTTTGTATATGGTGCAAAGTCTGGATCAAAGTTCTCCTTTTCATCCTTTTTGTTATCTCTCTCTCTCTCTCTCTCTCTCTCTCTCTCTCTCTCTCTTTCTCTCCTCTCTCCTCTTTCTTCTCTTTTCCTGGCATATGGCTGTCCAATTGTTCCAACATCATATGTTGCAAAGACTATCTTTCTTTAATTGGTGCCTTTGTATTTCTGTTAAAAATTAACTGACTATACAGCATGGGTATATTTCTGGGCTTTCTATCCTATTCCATTGTTCTAAATGACTAAATTTTTACTAATACAACACTTTCTTGATTACTGTAACTTTATATTAAGTCTTTAAGTCAACCTGTGTGAGTTGGCTATTCTAGTTCCTTTGCCTTTCTCTTTAACTTTTAGCATCAGTTTGCCCATTTACACACACACACACACACACACACACACACACACACACACGAAGACCATTAAGATTTTCACTAAGATGTTGATCTACCTAAATGCCCATACCTTAAGAAATAAGATAGACAAGTGGGACCTCATTAAACTAACGAGCTTCTGCAAACAAAAGAAACCATCAAGAGAGCAGGGAGACAGCCCACAGAATGGGAAAAAATATTTGCCAACTGTATATCTGTATATCTGACAACTCCCTAACATCTAAGACCTATAAGGAACTCAAACATGCCAAAAGGAAAAAAACAAACAGCCCCATTAAAAAGTGGGCAAAAACATGAATAGACACTTCTTAAAAGAAGCTATACGGGCAGCCAACAGACACATGAAAAAGTGCTCAGTCTCACTCATCATCAGAGAAATGCAAATCAAAACCACACTGATTGCCATCTAACCCCAGTAAGAATGACCATCATTAATAAAACCACCAACAATAGATGATGGCGAGGATGCAGAGAAAAAGGAACGCTTCTACACAGCTGGTGGGAATGCAAACTATTGCAACCTTTTTGGAAGACAGTGTGGTCAATTTCTGAAAGAACTAGAAATTGATCTTCCATATGACCCAGCAATTCCTCTCTTGGGAATATACCTGGAGGAACTCAAATCATTCTACAAAAAAAGATACCTGCACACGTATGTTTGTTGCAGCTCTATTCACAATAGCGAAAACATGGAACCAACCATGCTGTCCATCGAAGCTGGACTGGATTTTAAAAATGTGGTATATATATACAATGGGATATTACACAACCATAAGGAAGGACAAACATATGGACTTCGCAGCAACTTGGATGGATTTAGAGTCAGTCATACTCAGTGAGCTATCACAGAAACAAAGAGCAGAGTACCATATGTTCTCACTCATAAGCAGACTTTGAACAATTATCATAATACTATAAGAAAGGAATTGGCAGTAGTGGAAAACTGACAGGGGAGTGAGGGTGGGATTGGCAGTTGAGGGAAACTGCTAGGGGAGGTAGGGGCACACCTCATCAACAAGGGTACCTGCATAATCAATGTTTGTATATCTAACCCTGAATTGTACCCCACATCTTCATAATAAAAAGAAGATGCTGATCTATAAAACAATTTAGGAAAAAATGACAACAATATTGAGTCTCCTAGTCTATGAACATGGATAATTAGGGTTTTTCTTTAGTTTATTTCATCAGTGTGTTGCAGTTTTCAATACACATATATTTCATGTATTTTTTAGTATTGTACCTAAGCATTTCATGGTTTTGGTCATATTATAAATGGTACTTTTGACTTTAATTTCCAATTGTTTGATAATACATGTAAATATGATTAATTTCTTTGTATGCTAATCTTTTATACTGAGACTTAGATAAACTCATTTATTAGTTTTAGTAGTTGTGTGTATGTAGCTTCTTTGCAATTTTCTACATTGACAATCATGTAATTTGCAAATAGAGTTTTTCTTCTTCCATTCCAGCTCATAATTTTGCTAAACCAGCTGGGATCTCCACTATGACGCTCAATATGAGCAATGAGATCCATACCCTCCATCTTAAAGGTAAAGTGTTCAGTCTTTCACTATTAGATAAGATGCTAGCTGTAGAAGTTTTATAGATGCAAAAGTTCCCTTCTGTTCCTATTTAGCTAAGATTTTTTTTAAAAAATCACAAATGGATGTTGAATTTTATCAAATGTCTTTTCTGCATCTATTGAGATGATAATATAGTCTGTCTTCTTTAGTCTTTTGATATGATGCATTGCCTTGGTTGGTTTTTGAATGTTGAGCTGGCCCGGGATTCCCAGGAGAAAGACTACTTGGTCGTAACATGTACTTTTCATACATTGTTAAATGTGATTTGCTAAAACTTTCTTGAGAATTTTTGTATCTATGTTTATGAGAAATATTGGTCTATAGTTTTTTTATAATCTCTGTCTGATTCTGGTATCAGGGTAATGCTGACCTCATAGACTAAATTGAGAATTATTTCCTCTTCTTCAATCTTCCAGAAGAGTTTCTGTATAATTGGTATTATTTCTTCCAAAAAAATTTAGTAGGATCACCAGTGAAGCCATTTGGGTCTAAAGTTTTCTTTGTGGAAAGGTTTTAATTAAATATTTATCTTATCTGGTAGATTTGACCTTTTTTTGAGTAAGCTTTAACAGTTGGTGTCTTTCAAAGAATTTGTTAATTTTATCTAAGTAGTTAAAATTATTAGCATAAAGTTATCCACAATATTCCTTCATTTTCTTTTAAGGTTTGCAAACACTTTGTGATTTGTCCTCTCTCACTCCTGATATTGAAAATTTGTGTCATCTTTCTCTTTTTTCCCCTAATAAGTCTGGCTAAATTTTAAATTTTATTACTCTTCTCTAAGAACCAGGCTCTGGTTTCATTGTTTTCCTATCATTTTCCTGTTTCCTATTTCATTGATTTATTCTGTTATGTTTATTATCTCCTTCCTTCTTACTTTGGGTGCAATGTGCTCCTTATTTCTAGTTTCTTATGGCAGAAATGTAGGTCGTTGACTTAAAATCTTTCTTCTTTTTAAATGTAGACATTTAGTGCTATAAATCTTCCTGTAAGTACTTTTTTTTTTTTTGCTACAACTCACAAATTTTGGTATATTGCCTTTTTAAAAATTTTCCATTAAGTTTAAAATACTTTCTAAATCCCTCTTTCATTTTTTCTTTGACCCAGAAGTTATTTTGAGGTGTGTTTTAATTTCCAAATATTTGTGTTTGCAGATTCTTTCGTTAGTTGGTAGTTTAATTTTATTGTGATCAGAAAACATACTTTGTAGGACTTGAATAATTTTAATTACTGAGACATTTTATGGCTCAGAATTTTTGCATCTTTGTAAATGCTCCATATGCACTTGAAAATGATGTGTACTCTGCAGTTGTTGAATGGAGTATTCTATAAATGTCAATTAGGTCAAGTTGATTGATCGTATTCTTCAAGACTTCTATATTCTTACTGATTTTTCTGTCTATAAGTTTTATCAATTATTGAGAAATAGGTTTTGAAATCTCTGATGATACTGTGTCTCTTAGGATTTTGAAATATCTGATGATACAGTCTCTCTTTTAGTCTCTCTTAGGGCTCTGGTTTACTCTGAACAAGATGGAAGCCCACATAGGGTGTTAAGCAGAGGTGTGATATGCTAAGACTACTGTTAGAAAATGTTCACTTTGCCTATTGTGCTGACAATAGACTATAGAGGGTTAAGAGTAGAAGCAGGCATATCAGTTAGGAGGCTAGTATTACAAGTAACAAATGATGGCAGTTGGACCAGGATAGTAGCAGTGGAGATGACATGCAGAATCTGGCTATAATCTGAAGAAAAATAAATAGGATTTCCAACAGTTTGCCTTTGAGGATGGGAGAAAAAAAGTCAAGAATGATCTAGTGTTCTTTGCATTATACTGTACCATATTTATTTTTGTATTTGTCAAAAAGGCTTGGGAGTTAGCTCTCCTATTATTGTTTCTACAGAATAAACATCAATTGCGTATTTGTTCCTATTACTTTCTCAATGGTCCAACACATATTCACTCCTATGAATATTTCTTGGACATAAGAATTAAAGCATATGATACTCTCTTTTAAAACTGTCTAGTGTTGAAATGGGTTTAGTGCAAATGTGAATCAAAGCGGTCAATCTCTTGTGTTTCTTAGGGTAGGAGCCACAAATTCTATATTTAAATTAGCATCCAAAGGGCCTTTCCTTCACTACCATTCTCAAAATAGAGATCTAGCCTGTCTTATCACTCACAACCCTGTTTGACAAATAGCTCAATCCAGACTCCAGATTGCTAGGTTGTGGAACTAATAGGTGAGGGAACCAGTCCTACAGCAGGCAGGTTCTAAACTTGGCTGGTATGTACCTGACTCAACTTGCCTCTGGCTTTACACAAAGACCTAATTGGGCTGGGCTTTGCTTCAGCTGAACTCCAGCTACTGGCAGCCTTGAGAAGGTTGCAAGAGAAAAAAGCAGCTGAACTTAATGTCAGCTTTACATTTAGGCAGAGTCTATGCTCACACAAGACCCTAAATCAACAAATATTTTTCTGCCACTTAGACCAACCTGAACTATTCATAACTATCCATTACTACTTGACAGAATTCTATAGGCTAAAAGAGCAAGAGCTAAGAAGCAGAGAAGTCAATACATCCATAATCCATTAGAAAATACTGGGAACCTGGTTCCTTATAAAAGAAAAGGGACAGAAAATTTTTCTATCTATAAAACCTCCCAAATTTCCATGGTTTTAAGATCTGAGTAGAGTAAACCTTCCTGGTGATGAGGTGACTAGGAATCACAGACAATCAAGAAAGGACTTCCAAGGCCTAGAGTGCAACCAGAAGTAAGATTACAGATTGAAGAAGCAGGATAAATAGACCGTAGACTCCCTAGTGGATCAGTTACAGACTAAATGGAACAGAAAGGAGATAATCTATGTATCCTGCAGGCAAATCCAGCACCTATGCTTTGACCTGCTGCCCTAAAAATAAATGGGTGTGATCTGAGGATACTATCTTCATTATAGACAGAGTATGCATCATTATCATTAATACTATCAAGATTATTGGCATCAAAATCACCTTTAATCAATGTGACCCCCAGTCAACTGAGCCAGAACCAAGATCTACTTCCAAGCAGACTAGTCACAGACCACTTTTATATAGTACTAGATGACCAGACATGTTTGTTAATCCCAAACAAAATGTCTAGCATATGACTTTAGTTCCTTTCCATCCCCCGCCCTTATTTTTTATTTTAAAGATGTGGGGTACAATTCAGGGTTGGGTACATAAGTGGTCATCGTGCAGGCAAAGTTTGGGTACTCTTATTGATGTTATGTGCCCTCCTCTCCTCCCCTGGCAATATCCCACTCCTGCCAATCCCTTTCTTATAGTATTATGATAAATGTTCAGGGTCTGCTTGTGAGTGAGTAGTAGTACTCAGATCTTTGTTTTTGTGATTAATCACTGAGTGTTACAGACTAATTCTACCTAGGTTGCTGCGAAGTTCATAAATGTGTTTTTCTTTATGGCTGCATAATATTCCATCATGTAAATATGCCACATGTTCTTTAGCAGGATACATTTTTAACACCTTGTGAATTTTTAATCTTTGTTCTAGAAATATGATCTAATATGAGAAATATATTTATTTGTAAGACAAAATGTCCATTTTCAAGAATTTAGAGGCATTTCATAGGTATCTGGGCATACTGTCACTCCAAAGATATACAACTCAAACAACTCCACATAATTTAACATTGTGATCATTTCATAAAATTGCGATGCCTTTCATTACATTGATTTTTTTTCCTTTAAAATATTTTTTTATTTTGAAGATGTGGGGTACAATTCAGGGTTAGGTATACAAATGTTCATTATGCAGGTACCCTTGTTGATGAGGTGTTCTCTTCCCTCCCTTGGCAGTTTCCTTCAACTGCCAATCCCACTCCGCCTCCCCTGGCAGTTTCCCACTACTGCCAATTCCTTTCTTATAGTGTTATGATAATTGTTCAAGGTCCGCTTATGAGTGAAAACATGTGGTACTCAGTTCTTTGTTTCTGTGACAGATAAAACATCAAGGTCCCTGAGCATCTTAAAGTTTATCCATGGAGACCTGTGAGAATGTATGGATCCTAATTTCCTGATCTGAGATTTACATATATGAAAATATAGCCAAGATATTTTGTTATGTAAAAATAAAATACTGACCAAAAATAAGTAAATAAGTCAAAGAACAACAGATGTTGGCATGGTTGCAGAGAAAAGGGAACATTCCTCTGTTGGTGGGATTGTAAACTAGTTCGGCCTCTTCAGAAAACCGTATGAAGAGTGTGCTTAGAACTAAAAACTGAATTGCTATTTGACCCAGCAATCTCACTGCTGTAGATCTATCCAAAGGAAATCAATATATATAAATTCAAATATATAAATCAAATCAAATCAATATAAAAAAATTACCTGTACTCATTGCAGCACTAGTCACAATAGCAAAATCATGGAACCAACCTAAGTGCCTATCAACAATTGACCGAATAAAGAAAATGTGGTATATATACACCAAGGAATACTACACAGCCAGAACAGAGAATGAAATCATGTCCTCTGCAGCAACATGGATAGGGCTGGAGATCATCATGCTAAGTGAACTGACTCAGAAATGGAAAACCATGGCCATTGCCTTGCTAGACTCTGGCTTAGCCATGTGCTCTTTGAGCTATGGGTGTCGCCAGGCTTTCTGGCTTTGGTCCCCTCCCCCACCTTGGGGAGGTGAATCTTCTCTCTTCCTTCTCTTTTTCTCTCTAATTTACTTTTAAATAAACTTTTCTTTTCTTAAAAAAAAAAAAAGAAATGGAAAACCAAACACCGCATGTTCTCACTCATATGTAGGTGCTAAATAGTCACAAAGATGGAAATAATAGGCACTAGGGTTCAGAAATTACCTGTGGGGCACAATGTTCACCATCTAGAGAATGGGTTCCCTGAGACCCAACTCCCACCACTACACAATATGTCCATATAATGAACATTCATGTATTCTCCCCAAATCCAAAAGTTTTTTTTGGATAAAAAATTTTAAAAGTTAAAAAAAAGGATAAAATATGTATGTGTAGGTGGATAGAGGGGAATGGAGAGCCACACACAAATGAAAAAGAACACATTGGAACTCATGCCTCAATATTATGTCTAAGATTTTGATCATATTTATGCATTTTTATAAAATGATGCATGGTGTGTACACATGAAAAATTTTAAAAATGATGTTTTTCAATAATTATTAAGATTGGGAAATCTTATTACTTACTGTGTGGGAAATGACCTTGAAGAACCATACCAGAATATTTAAGAAAACTTCAAGACCAGTAAAAAGATTTTTAACATTAGGTAAAACTGGCCTGCATTAAAATTCTTGCATTGGCACCTACCTTCCTGTTACCTTGGGCAAAGGCATTGTTCTAACTAAGCTTTAGTTAGTTATCTATAAAATAAAAGTTACTATCTGTTTCCTAATCATATTTCCTATATTTTCTTGGTCTTCAATTTCTTCCCAAAAGTGAGATTTTGCTTGGCATTTCTTTTGAAATTTCCATTATTACTTATTAAAAAGTTTGTAACTCTAATACTATTTGATTTTATCCAGCAAGGATCACAACAAATTGAGTATTAAGGATATGATTCCTATTTTATTATTAATAGTTTTTAAAATAACAGCTTTATTAAGACATAATTTATGTTCCTACCATAAAATTCACTCTTTCAAAAAAGCATACTATTCAGTAGATTTTAAGTCTATTCATATAATTGTGTAACCATTACCACTATCTGATTTTAGAACATATAACCACTCCAAAAATAAACTCCATTCCCATTAACAGTCACTTCTCATTGCTCTCTGTCTTCCGCTCCTGGCAACCACTCATCTACTTTCTGTCTCCATGGACTGACCTATTCTCGACTTTTCATATAAATGGAATCAAATAAATGATATGAAGGCTTTTGTGACAAGTTTCTTTCACATAACTTAAGGCTTTTCAGATGTTATAATAACCTCATTTCTTAAATTAGTTTTTTTCTAGCAAATGTAAATGTTCAGGGTTCTATTTTTTTAATTAATAGACATTTTTAGAGCAGCTTTGGGTTCACAGCAAAACTGAGGGAAAGGTACAGAAATTTCCCAAACATCCCTACCACCACAAAGGTACAGCCTATGTCATAATCAGCATCCCTTATCACATTGGTAAAAATCTAACAAATTTCACTTTGCGTTAATGCTGATATAAATTGTATTGTGCTTGTAATTTCAAATTCCACTAGTTCACTGTTGGTATATAGGTAAGTGATGCATTTCTGTATAATAATGTTGTATTCTACAATTTTGTTATTAATACAATCTTATTAACTCAAGAACTTTCTTTGTTGATTATTCTAGATTTTTTACATGAACAATCATGTCATCTTCAAAGACAGTTTGCCACTTCTTAAAAAATGCCTTATTGAATTAGCTGTGACTTCCAGTGTGCTGTTGAAATGCAGTGTTTAGAAAGGACATCCTTGACTTGTTCTTAATCTTGGTGGGAAAGCTTAAAGTCTTTGAAGGTTAAGTATACTATCTCTAGGCTATGTGTCCATATTGTTTATTAAGTGGAGGAAGTTTCCTTCTATTCTTAGTTTGCTGAGAGTTTATCTCATGAGTTGGTGTTAGATTTTGTGAAATGCTTAAAAAATTATTGGCATAATCATGTAAATGTTCTTATTTAGTCTGTTGATGTGATGTATTTATATTAACTGATTCTTGAGTGGTGAATCAGTCTGGGATAAATCCATTTGGGTCATGGTGTATAATTCTTGTATACTTTGTTAGATTTTATTTGCAAATATTTTTGAAGTTGTCTAGATCTATGCTCATGAGAGATATTGATCAGTAATTTTATTTTCTTGTAATATCTTTGCCTGGTTTAGTATTAGTAATGTTGGCTTCATAGAATGAGTGAGGGAGTATTCCATTTGAATTTACCTTCTTAAAGAATCTGTAGAGAAATGGTATAATTTATTTATGTTTGGTAGAATACACCAGTGAACCCATTTGGGCTTGGTATTTTCTGTCTTGGTAGGTTATTAAGTTTTGATTCAATTTTCCATAGGTGTAGGCTTATTCAGATACTCCATTTCTTCTTGTGTGAGTTTTAGCATATTGTGTTTTGTAAGAGATTATTTCATTTCATCTAGGTCATCAAACTTGTAGGCATAGAGTTCTTTATAATATACCTTTATTATCCTTTCGATGACCATGGGATACCCCACTTTCATTTTTAATGTTAATATTTTGGGTCCTATCTCTTTTTGTCTTACTTAACCTACCTGGAAAATTATGAATTTTACTGATCTTTTCAAAGAACCAGGTTTTGGTTTCACTGATTTTTCTTTATTGAGTTCCTATTAACAATTTCATTGATGATTGCTCTAATGTTTATTATTTATTTTCTTCTGCTTATTTGGGATTTATTTGCTCTTCTTTTCCTAGTTTCATGAAGTAGAATTTTAGATAATTGATTTTAGATATTTCTTATTTTCTAATATATCCATTTGATGCTATAAATTTGCCTTAAAGCATTGCTTTTACTTAATCTCACAAATTTTGGTAAGCTGTATTTTCTATTTTTATTTAGTTCAAAATACTTTTTTCTAAACCTATGTGTTATTTAGAAGTATATTGGGAATTTGTTTTTGTTTTATTTTAAAGATGTGGTAGATTTTTAGTTAAACTACACTTGATCTGATAGCTAATTTCTACTCTTTTATATTTGCTGTTTTTTATGATTCAGAATGTGGTCTATCTTAATGAAAGTTGCATTTAAACTGAGAAGAATGTATATACTGCTGTCGTTGGATAGAGTAGTCTATAGATGTCCATTGTACCTAGTTGATTACGGTACTGGTGTGTTCAATTGTGCCTCACCGATTTTCTACCTGCTGTAACTTTCCATTTGCGAGAAATGTGTGTTTTACCTTATGTATACCTGCAATTGTTTTTTACTTGATAAGTAGATATTGATGTACTGGATACAAGGAACTGCTGTAAACAGATTTGCTTGATGTCAGGAGTTTGAGAACTGCCTGAGCAACATAGTAAGACCCCATCTCTATTAAAAACCAAAAAAATAGCTGAGTGTCATAGTGTGTACCTGAAGTCCCAGCCACTCAGAAGCCTGAGGCAGTGACCACTTTAATCCAAGAATTTTTTATTGCAGTGAGCTATGATCACTCCATTGCACTCCAGCCTAGGTGGCAGAGCAAAACCCTGTCTCTCAAATAAAAATTTTAAAGACTTTTAGTAATGAGATTGTAGGTTATGGTTGTGGAGGAATATTCTAAATATTCTATAGTTTTATGAGTCTTTAGTGAACCTATGCCCTGGTTTGTGAGCCTCAGTTTTTTTCCGCTTAGGTGGGACTGGATGGCTAAGAGGGGGACTGAAATTGAGTATTTTGTTTTTTTCACATGGTGGGTGGGGGAAAGCACGAGATCCAGTCTGAGTGGTTAGTTAGGCTCTAATAAAACCAGCAGGTTGGGCTTTGGTTAAATAGTTTCTCCTGAGGGCAGACTTTGTTAAGAAGAACTGAAAGCAGCCGGGCTCGGTGGCTCAGCCTGTAATCCCAGCACTTTGGGAGGCCGAGGTGAGTGGATTGCCTGAGCCTGCGCAACCCGCCCGGGCAACTTGGCGAGACCTCATCTCTACAATAAATCAAAAATTAGCTGGGCGTGGTAGCGCGTGCCTGTAGTTCCAGCTACCTGGAAGGCTGAGGCGGAAGGATCGCCGGAGCCCAGCAGGGCGACAGTGAGACTCCAACTCAAAAAGAAAAAAAAAAGAACTGAAAGCTCTGGCATATTCAGACTGATCCCTTCCTATAATACTGCCAGAACATTAAGGGTATTTTTCTCTGATATTCATTGTGAGCCCTGGAGAGGTCCAGGAGGTAAAGTTCACAAAACTGTGCATGGGCCACCCATGACTGAGTCTTCTGGAGTTTTAATTCTCAGAGTTGTCCACACTGGGCCTCCTACCATTCATCAATTATCCTTTAGGTTTTCCTACTCTGACACTGGCTCCCATGGTGATTTCCATTCAGAAATCTCTGTTCGAGTAAGTGCTTAAATGCCTACATTCGCCTGTCTACCTCTCTAATCTTAAGTTGTATATTCATCATTTTCCCCTCCAATTTTGGAGATACTGGTTTGCCCTATGACCTTACTTCTGTTATAGTTCTAAGAAGAGTTGTTTTCTTGGTTCGTTCAGGATTTAATTTGCTGTTAGGACAGAATGGTAATTTCCAAGCTTCTTATATGCTGGGCCAGAAACTGAAAGTTCCTATGGTTCTATTTTAAAGTCTTTTTAAAAGTCCTAACCTAGTATTTGATTTTTTTGGTAGCTTCGGGATTATTTGTTGTTGTTTTCTTAAGTTTCTGCATATTTTGGTCTGTAAAGGGAATGTCACTTGAACCTGATTTATATTCATTTAAAATTTAGACATGTTTTATAGCATTTTTAGAAGACAGTGTGGTCTATGTAGATGTATACATGAATACTAAGGGAAAAAATCTTATCCTAAAGTAGAAGCAATTCATGTAAATTAAATGATAAATAAGCTTCACTTCAGTTCCTCAAAATACTTAGCTCTCTTGCCTAGAGAATTTATATTTGCTCTTGCCTCTAACTGGAATGAATGTTCAACTCTCTGCATAGTTAACTCCTCTTGTCCTTCATGTCTCAGCTTAAATACTTCCCAGAAAAGGTTTCTCTGACCATCCTATGTAAGATGGATGCATGTAAAGCAGCCATCATGCCTGCTACTCTATCATGTTGTCCACTTTATTTACTAAGAAGTAATGATAATTTATTTCGTTGATTTAGTTATTTTCTGTCCTCTCATACAATAAGCTCCATCAGGCAAGCATTTCTTTGCATATTTCATTGACATATTTTCACTGCTTGGAACAATCCCTGTCACAGGATATGTACTCAAATAACATTTGAATTTGAATAGTGAAAAGACTACACAGGAGCTTC
>CAUYQG010139101.1:0-17609 GCA_963574415.1 Tarsius wallacei | reverse complement strand
CCTGAGCTTTGTTTAGCGTCTTTTTTTTTTTTTTGAGTTGGAGTCTCACTCTGTCACCCAGACTGGAGTGCAGTGGCCTCGACCTGCTGGGCTCCGGCGATCCTTCCGCCTCAGCCTTCCAAGTAGCTGGAACTACAGGCGCGCGCTACCACGCCCAGCTAATTTTTTGATTGATTGTAGAGATGAGGTCTTGCCAAGTTGCCGAGGCAGGTCTCAAACCCGCGGGCTCAGGCAATCCACTCACCTCAGCCTCCAAAAGCGTGGGATTACAGGCTGAGCCACCGAGCCCGGCTTGTTTAGCTTCTAAATGTTCCTTCATGATTCAGGGTCTTAAAACATCTTTTTCCTTTGCTTCTTTACAGGCCTTTTTGGCAAACTCCTTTTCATTTTTCATATTTTGTTTCCTTTGTAAAGAGTACTTTCCCAAGCCTTTTAGACTAAGTCAGATCTTCCTGTCATAACAACTTATCATTCTCCTATAATTTTCAGTGATTTATCATGGTCTGTAGTAGTACTTATCTGGATGGTTATTTGATGAATGTCTCTTGCTTACCATGTGTACATTGTATAGTTCCTGGTACACAGAGTATACTCAGTAAATATTTGTTAAGTGAATGAAAGAATGACACTTGTTTATTGCATTTTATATTTTTGCTGAAGCTTACCATTCATATAAAAGGGTTTTGTTGGTCATGGGGGGGGCTGTCCTGTTACTTCATAGATATACATGTATGTAGCTTAATCCTAATGGAGTATTGTCATATTTTTGTACTTCTTTAGTGTTTAATTTCCTTAATATATAAATATGGTACTATGTAAGTATTGTATCTTCCAGATGCAGGTTCAATATAAGCAAAGATGTTGTAGTAATTTAGTGTTGTTTGTTTTTCCAGGTTGCCAAAGAAAGTGTACTACAGTTTTACCCGAAAGCTAATATCATTGCCTACCATGACAGCATCATGAAGTATGCTTAAATTATGTTACAAAGTTGTGTTTTCTATGAATTTTTAATTAAACTTATAAAATATAAGGCTTTTTTTAAAGCCAGATATCTGAACTCAGAGCCATTTGGCTTTTTAAAAATGATTTTTATGGAAAAATTAAAATGTAGTTTGTACCCATAAAGTGACAGTCTTTTTACCGGTTTATGTATGGTTTGAATGGTTTAGATATGTGATGAAATTTTGTAATACTTTTGATAAGTAAGTTCCTTAGAAGTTTATAAAGGACCTTATACTCTTGCCTTAAATAAGAATATATTTTAAACTATGAAATAACTTATATATGATGATTCAGACTTTTCTGATCGATTTCAACATTTGTCTTAGTTTAAAAGGTTCTCTCCCAAAATAGTCTGTTAGGACCCTGACTTCTGTAATATAATACTTGGAATTGTGGTGGGATAGTAGTTTTGACAGTATATAGCTACATTTATCTCAGTAAAGACAGAGTAAATATACATTTTGGAGGTATTGAAGCAAAAGAACGCTGGGCCTAAATTATCCTTTATCCATAGTTGTTTAGCTCACAAGTGAATGGTAGTAAAAATAGTCCTTGTGCTATTTTTAGTATAGTACTGCAATTGGGGAATGTCTTAAACTTTCTCAGGGCATTTGTATATCCAGCTTATTTTTTAATCTCTAGTTGTTTGCTCTGCAAACCTGCCTATACCCGTATCACCCCCATCCTGTGTTGCTTTCCCAGTGCTGCTAAAAGCAGAGACCCTAGGGACCTGAACCCTGCCTGATCCTGACCATGTGAGGTGAAGCCAGAGGCCAGGCAGATCCTGGGAATGTGTTCTTCATGTGTTCCCAGGCACTTGTTGCCCAGAAAAGGCCTAGTGGGACTAGTGAAGTCGTGCCATCCTTCTGCCAGTTTGAGACCCTGCTCTTTTGCCCTAGGTAGCTGTCCAAAAAAGATAGGAATTTTGGGAAAACAATTTCTTTAAAATCTGCTTATGATTGGGAAAAGTCAAGACTTACTATCTATATGGTATATACCCTTAATGTCAGTTATTTTTATACCTATTGTTATATTTTTTCTTTTTTATACTGTAAAGATCATATGTAAGTCTAGTCGTTTTTGTGACCTTTTTTTGTTTTGCTTTTTAGCCCTGACTATAATGTGGAATTTTTTCGACAGTTTATATTGGTTATGAATGCTTTAGATAACAGAGGTGAGATTATTTTAATATTTTTAATTTCTCAGTATTTTCCCTCCCTGATATCAAAACTATCTACAAATTTAATATTAATTAAAACGTTGCCTTATGAATTAGAACTTAGAAGACGTAAGGGTGGTCAGGTCAGGTTTAAAACTTGCCAGTTGGTTTCAGTTTTACATAGAACTGATTTTTTTCAAAGCAGGAATTTAGCTATCATATACTCTGCTGTTCTGCCAAGAGGTTTATAATACAGGCGAAGTTAATAGCTCTAGAGTGTGACTATGTAGGGGGTGTGTGGAAGTGAAAATACTTCAATAATATTTTTTGCTTGTAATTACTTTCACATGTAAAAGTACATCTGTCAAGTGAATTTGTGACAATTTGGGGCCAGAAATATTTTTAAAAATGACAAGTCAGAATGACTCTTTTAACCTGACTCATTTCTTTTTCTCCTAGCCTTTATCTGCCTTTGTAGTTCCAAATTGATATTCCACATTCTTTGTTCACTTTTCATGTATTACCTGATAATTATATTAGAATAATGGTGAGTTAAGGAACACATTGAAACAATGTTTTGGTTAAGGTAGAGCAAAAGAAGAGAAAGATGGCACTTTGGAATGTAAAAATTATTCACTTATAGGGGTGATTTTCTTGGGGTAAACTTGTGATGTGAGCTTCTAATGCTTGAAATTTTGCTAAATGAATGTCTTTTAAAACTACCAGTTGTATTACTCTGGCCATAGCCATAAGAAAATTGTACATAAAATAAAAACAGCAAATAGTTTGGGTATATGTTATACTAATTAAAGATAACTAACTTGCTTTTTCAAAAACTCTAACTTAGTATTTTTCTTCCAGCTGCCCGAAACCATGTTAATAGGATGTGTCTGGCAGCTGATGTTCCTCTTATTGAGAGTGGAACTGCTGGCTATCTTGGACAAGTAACTACTATCAAAAAGGTAAAGAAAGGGTTTGTGTGTGTGTGTTTTGCTTTTTGGCTTTTTTTTTTTTTTTATGAGCCGTTCAATATCCAAGATGTAGGATTTTCATGTCCATATAAAGCTTAGGATGCAATAAGGATCCCCAAAACACTATGGGTAAAAAGATCTTTGAGCTCTGCTACTTTATTTCATTTAGCTTGTGTATTACCAATGCTTAGATTGCAGTTATTATATGATAAACCAGACATCTAGAAGTTGTTATTTCTCTAAAGAAATTTGGATTTATAGACCTAATGAGAGCTCTGAAGACTTTTTCTTTGGATATATCTGTGAAATACTTCAAACATTTAGGTAAAATTAGAGAATAATGGAGCAAGCACCTGCGTACCACATACCCCAATTAAAAAAAAAAATCTCAACATTGTGTTTCATCTGCTGTTCAGATATTTTTCCTTTTGGTTCTTTTAAGAAATAAAACTTTTAATTTAATTTAATTTTTTTGTTTTTTTAAGTTGGGATCTTACTCTGTTGCTCAGGCTGGAGTGCAGTGGCATACTCAAGGCCACTGCAGCCTTGACCTGCTGGGCTCAGGTGATCCACCTCAGCCTTCCAAGTAGCTGGAACCACAGGTGTGCACCACCATGCCTGGCTAATTTTTTTATTTATTGTAGGGACGCAGTTTTGTCAAGTTGTCCATGCTGGTCTCAATCTATTGGACTCAGGCAGTCCTCTTGCCTTGGCCTCTCAAAGTGCTGGGATTACAGGTGTGAGTTACCATGCCTGACTTAGGTGATCCTTTTGCCTCAGCCTCTCAAGTAGCTGGGAATACAGGTGCATGCCACCATGCCTGGCTTTTTTTTTTTTTTTTTTTTGTAGTGATGGCGTCTTGCCATGTTGCCCAGGCTGGTCTCTTAACTTCTGGACTCAGGCAATCCTTTCACCTTGATCTCCCAAAGTGCCACCATGCCCAGCCAGGAATTAAACATTTTAGATACACTTGAAAAATGGGGCCGGGCACTGTGGTTCACACCCGTGATTCCACACTTTAGGAGGCAGAGACGAGAAGATTGCCTGAACCCAAGGATTTGAGACCAGCCTGGGCAACTTGACAAGTCCTCATCTTACAATAAATTAAAAAAAACATTAGCCGGGCGTGGTGGTGTGCGCCTGTAGTTCCAACTACTTGGAAGGCTGAGGTGGAAGGATCACCTGAGCTCAGGAGGTTGAGGCTGCAGTGGCCATGAGCGTGCCACTGCACTCGAGCCTGGGTGACAGAGTGAGACTCCAACTCAAAAAAAAAAGAAAGAAAAGAAAATTAATTTTGTAGTTTTTGAAACGATGGAAAGGGAATCATACTGTTCATAAAAGTTGCAGGTTTTGTCTGGAATTTTTTGGATGTTTGTCCATGATGGAAATGGTGACTTGACTTTATTTAATTGTTAAATATTCTTGGAAGCTTATTAAGTATCATTCTACAAAGACTGTCATACATGTTAGTATGTATTAAATTTAGTTGAATAAATAGAGGCCTTCAGTATCTGTTGGCAGATCAAGGCAGTCTTTTCTGTTTGCACTGTGGTATAAGGGATGACTGCTTGCCCCCAAAAAAGTGTTTTGGAAGACTGAGGACACGAGATGTTATTATAGAAAAAACCCTGAATCTACTGCAATTTGTATTAAACAATATTCGTGGGTTTTGGTTCTTTAGTAATTACTAGAACAATATTACTTTTTATATACCTCATTACTGTGATCTTTAGACATCACTGTGTATTAAGACTGAGGTTAAGAATTGAGGAGATGAAGAAAGATGGTTCATTTGACAGTTTTGAAACATTGTCTCAGGAGCCATGTTTTTTTCTTCCAAGGCATAGATTCCAAGTTACATTGTAACTTTAAACTTAGATGTATGTTAACAAAATGAAGATTAATAATAGTTAAGAGTTTTTGTGTATCCAGCTATATCTTGAAATCACTTAATATATAGGAGATTACAAGAATATGCCTATAGACACTCAGTTTGGTTTAAAAAAATGAAAAATATGAGGATATGACTGAATAATAAGTAAGAGCTATAACTTTGGGAAATAATTTGTTGGAAAGCTGTTGTTGGTCTTTTTAGTAGTTTTTCTTGCTGTTTAGTGCAATTAAAGTAAACTTCTCATATTTGACATTTGGTTACAGTAGGTTTTATTTGGCTTGTAAGTAATGTTCACCGGGCCAGGAGTCAAAGGAGTCCTACCTCAGTTTTAGCTGTGACTTCTGCTGATTTAATTAGCTTTTATGTTAGTGTTTATCTGTAAAATAAGGATTTTTGGAGTCACTAATATTTTAACATTTCCTTGACAGCATAAAATCCAGTTGGAATGTAGATGAATGAATTATGTGTTTATGATTATATAACCTTATAATGTTGAGAAATTCCATCATGAAATAAACATTTTTATCATATTCTGACTTTGTAGGGTGTGACTGAATGTTACGAATGTCATCCTAAGCCAACCCAGAGAACTTTTCCTGGCTGCACAATTCGTAACACACCTTCAGAACCTATTCATTGCATCGTTTGGGCAAAGTATTTGTTCAAGTAAGAGTATATATTTTTGGGTATACTTTTCAGTACTAATGTAGGAAAATGGAGCAATTTTTGTTTAAATATCTTGGAGAGATCAAATTTACAATGTTTAAATATGATAAATGGACACTTTAATAGCTTTCTTGTGATATTTGCGTTAAATTGAATTCAGCTATGACTATTTAGGAAGCTTAGTCTGATACTGGACACAGGCATATAGCTCAATAGAAATCTGTATGTTTGGAAGTATGATTACATACTTGCAAATAACTCATTGGTTAAAAAAGAAATTATAATAGGTTAAAAATACTTTTTAACTATAGTGAAAAAAGTATTGTACCCGAAACTTGTAGGATGTGCATTGATTGTGGTGGTTGGGGATAAGGTTACAAGTTTTGCATACATGAAGAAGGGCTGAAAATTAATTAGCAATTCTTGACTAGGAATCCAACTTAAGTTAGAAAATGAACCACAGAATAAACTTTAGAAAATGAGAAGGAAGAATATTAACTGAAATAAGAGCAAAACCTGGCAAGGAGGGATAAGTAAGACCTAAACGGGGACACAGATCAGATTGCTAATAAAAAAAAATGATGCTAGTAAGAGAAGACCACGCCAGTACCTGGGAAACCTTAATAATCTTGGTAAATGCATTTTTAAAAACTTACAAAACTGACTTAAAAAGAAATAGAAAGCCTGAATACAATACTATACCTTAGAGAATTTTAATCAGTATTTTAGACTCTTAAAAAATAAACTCTTCTGAAAAATGCACCAAACCTATGAAGTTATACAGATGAATTTTACTAAACTTGTAAGGAATATATTATTCTAACCATAACTCTCCCAGAGATATTTTAAAAAGGAAATATTACTTTGTAGTTCATGCTATGGTGTAAGCATGTCTTTGATACCAAAACCAAGATCATTGTGGTATAAGAAAAAGAAAATTGCACATCAATCTCACTTGTAAATATAGATGCAAAAATCCTATACAAAATGTTAGCATATGGATCTAGAATCGTGTGACAAAAAGGTATACCATAATCAAATTGTATTTATTCAGGAATGCAAGCACAGTTTAACACTAGAAAATCTATAAATGTCATTCACTTCATGAAGGAACTAGAGAAAACTATCTCTATAGATGTACAAAAAACATTTGGCAAATATGATTTCATGACAAAAATTTTGCTCAGGGTCTCTGTTTCTCGGACTAGAGTACAGTGACACAGTCATGGCTTACTTCAACCTTGACCTCCAGGTTGCAGCCTATCTTTCTTTCTCAGCCTCCTGAATAGCTGGGACTATAGGCACGTGCCAGTATGCCTGGCTTAATTTTTTTTTTTTTTTTTTTTGAGTTGGAGTCTCACTCTGTTGCCCAGGCTGGAGTGCAGTGGCACTCTCATGGCCACCACAGCCTTGACCTGCTGGGCTCAGGTGATCCTTCTGCCTTAGCTTTCCAAGTAGCTGGAACTACAGGACCCACCACCACACCTGGCTAAGTTTTTGATTTATTGAAGAGATGAGGTCTCGCCAAATTGCCCAGGCTGCTCTCGAACCTGTGGGCTTAGGCAGTTCTCTCATCTTGGCCTCCCAAAGTGCTGGGATTATAAGTATGAGCCACCGCGTCCAATGGCTTAATTTTTTTATAGAGACAGGGTTTCTGGTCTCAGACTCCTGTTCTCAAGCACTCATCCTGGTCAGCATCCCAAAATGCTGGGATTACAAGTGTGAGCCATCATGCCTGGCCTCATGAGAAAACTTTCTACTAAAACAGGAGTAAAAAATTTCTTACTAAAACGAAAATTTCCTCAACCCGAAAAAGGGTATTTTGTAGAAACTTTAAGTGAACATTTGTCTTTAATTTTTGATTAAGGTATAATATGTATATACTCAAAAAAGTATACATTTAAAAATTACACATCCTGGCTGGGCTTGGTGGCTCAGCCTATAATCCCAGCACTTTGGGAGGCTGAGGTGAAAGCACTGTCTGAGCCCATGGGTTTGAGACCAGCCTGTGCAACTTTGCAAGACCTTGTCTCTACAATATATAAAAACATTAGCTGGGTGTGGGCACCTATAGTTCCAGCTACTTGGAAGGCTGAGGCAGAAGGACGCTGGAGCCCAGCAGGTCGACACTGGGGTGGCCATGAGTGTGCCACTGTACTCCAGCCTGGGTGACAGAGTGAGACTCCAACTCAAAAAAAATAAAGAACTTTATACATACTGATCTCAAAAGTATATATAACAGTGTCATACATAACTTAATAAATTTTCACAAAAAATATACTTGTAAGCTTTATTTGGCAAACTTTTTTCATTTTAATAGACTACTTTTTAGAGTAGTTTTAGATTCACAGAAAATTGAGAAGATAATACAGGGGAATTCCCATATATACAATACCCAGTTTTCCTTAAGATTTTGTATTAGTATGATGCATATCTAATAATTAATCAATATTGATACAGTATTAACTAAAAGTCCATAGTTTATTTAGATTTTTCCTTATTCTGTTCCAGGATAACATCTAGGATACCCATTACAATTAGTTGTCGGGTATCTTTAAGCCTCTTCTGACTGGGACAGTTTCTCAGACTTTCTTGTTTTTCATGACTTTGACGGTTTTGAAGAATAATGGTCAGGTACTTTGTAGGATGCCCAGGATTTGGAATTTGTCTGCTATTTTTTTCATTAGTAGATTAGGGCTATAATCATTAGGAGGAAGACCACAGAGGTGCCATTTTCTTTTTCTTTTTTTTTTTTTGAGTTGGAATCTCACGCTTGTCACCCAGGCCGGAGTGCAGTGGCACATTTACGGCTACCCCATCGTTGACCTGCTGGGCTCCGGCGATCTTTCCGCCTGAGCCTTCCAAGTAGCCAGAACTATAGGCGCATGCTACCACACTCAGTGAATTTTTCTTATTTATTGTAGAGACGAGTTCTCGCCAAGTTGCCTGCACTAGTTTCGAATCCACAGGCTCAGGCAATCCATTCACTGCGGCCTCCCAAATTGTTGGGATTACAGGCTAAGCCACTAAGCCTGGCCAGAGGTGCCATTTTCATCCATCATATCAAGGTTACTTGATACCAACATGGTTTATGACAGTTAATGTTGACTTTAGTCACCTGGTTAAGGTAGTGTTTGCCAGTTTTCTCCATTGTAACATTCTTTCTCCCCCTTGTCATACCATACTGTACATCTTATTTTATTTATTTTATTATTATTTTTTGCGTTGGAGTCTCACTCTGTCACCCAAGTTGGAGTACAGTGGCATGCTTATAGCTGGGCTCAGGTGATCCTTCCAAATAGCTAGAACTACAGTCACCTGCCACCACGCCTGGCTAATTTTTTTGATTTATTGTAGAGACAAGGTCTCGCCAAGTTGCCCAGGCTGATCTTGAACCCCTGGACTCAGGCAATCCTCTAGCCTCAGGCTCTCAAAGTGCTGGGTTTACAGGCTTGAGTCACCGCACCCGACGTGTACTGTACATTTTAGATGGAAGTCACTGTGGGCAGCCTTCACCTAAAGAGTGGAGAGTCATGTTCTATCTCCTTGAGGGCAGTGTGTCCTCATAAATTATTTGTAGTTCTTCTGCCTGGGAGATTTGTTTCTTCTCCATTTATTAGTATTTTTTTAATGTCATTCTTTTTTTTTTTTTTTTTGGAGTTGCACTGTGTCACCCAGGCTGGAGTGCAGTGTTACACTCATGGCCACCCCAGCGTCGACTTACTAGGCTCCAGCAGTTCTTTTGTCTCAGCTTTCCAAGTAGCCAGAACTACAGGTGCACGCTACCACGCCCAGTTAATTTTTGATTTATTGTAGAGAGGAGGTATTGCCAAGTTGCCTGGGCTGGTCTTGAACCTGATGGCTCAGGCAATCCACTTGCCACAGCCTCCCAAAGTGCTGGGATTACAGACTGAGCCACCAAACCTGGCCAAATGTCTTAATTTCATATATATATATTTTTGAGTTGGAGTCTCACTATGTCACCCATGCTGGAGTATAGTGGCACAGGCACCTGCAGGGCTCAGGCAATCCTTCTGCCTCAATCTTCCAAGTAACTGGAATCACAGGTGCACGCCACCACATCCAGCTAAATTTTTTATTTATTGTAGAGATGAGGTCTCACCAAGTTGTCCATGCTGACCTCAAACCCCTGGACTCAGGCAATCCTCTCATCTCTGCCTCCCAAAGTGCTGGGATTATAGGCATGGGCCACCGTGCCCAGACTTTAATTTTTATTTTTTTAGAGATGGAGTCTTATTGTGTTGGCCAGGCTGGAGTGTAGTGGTACGATCATAACGCACTGTGGCTTTGGAATATTAGGCTCAAGCAATTTTTTCCCTTCAGCCTCCAGAATAACTGGGACTACAGACATGAGCCACTATGCCTGACTTCCCATTCATTCAGTCATTTATATCAATGTGGACTTGATAGTATTGAACATATTTTATACTTTGGTTTATAATCCAGTGCTACCTTCTTTTATTAATCAGATTGTTCTAGCTGTGACCATTGGGAGGTCTTCCAGTTTGCTCTGTGCTCTTTGACATACCCCCATCAGTGTGTGGTTTTGTTTTTTTGAGGGGTGGCAATTTCCTATATTCTTACTGCACAAGAGCTCCAGGCACATCTTGTATGTTTTCTGCCCCAGTCTTAGAATGGGCCATCTCTCCAAGGAGCAATGGTTCTTATTACTGAAGAGTAGTATTAGAAATCAATATCCAGGCCAGACGTGGTGCCTCACACTTTGGAAGGAATAGGTGGGAGGATCGCTTGGAGCCAGGTATTCGAGATCAGCCTGGCCAACTAAGTCAGACCATCTCCACAGAACAAACAAATTACCCAGATGAGGTGGTGTGCACCTGTGGTTCCAGCTACTTGGGATGCTGAGACACGGAGATGGCTTGAGTTCGAGAGTTGGAGGCTGCGGCGAGCTATGATTACGCTACTGCACTTCTCTCTTAAAAAAAAAAAAAGCAGAAATCAAGCTCTTGGGTTCTTAGGCATGCTACTCGTGTGCCATTTTAGGTCCTCTTAGTTGACAGAGAAAAAAATGTTTATTCTTTTTTTCCTACTTTTTAATTTACTATTATTATTTTTTATTTTTTTGAGTTGGAGTCTCACTCTGTCACCCAGGCTGGAGTGCAGTGGCATGCTCACGGCCACTGCAGCCTCGACCTGCTGGGCTCAGGTGATCCTTCTGCCTCAGCCTTCCAAGTAGCTGGAACTACAGGCATGTGCCAATATGCCTGGCTAATTTTTTGATTTATTGTAGAGATAAGGTCTCGCCAAGTTGTCCATGGTCTTGAACTCATGGACTCAGGCAGTCCTCTCACCTCAGCCTCCCAAAGTACTGGGATTATAGGCGTGAGCCACTGTGCCTGGGACTTTTTTTTTTTAAGTGACAATCTTGGTCTACCACCTAGAAGGCTAGACTGCAATGGCTCACTGCAGCTTCTACCTCCTGAGTTCAAAGGATCCTCCTGCCTCCGTCTCTGATGTCGTTGGGACTACAGGCACACACCATCACACCAGCTAAATGCTTATTCTAATTACACACACATCTCCAGTGTTTCTGTATACATATATTTTTAATAGACAGAATCTTACTTTTTTGCCCCTGATATTGGAATACAGTGGCGTGATTATATAGCTCACTGCAGCCTCAAACTTCTGGGCTCAGGTGATTCTCCTGCCTCGGCCTTCCCAGTAGCTGGGACTGTAGGTGTGTGTTACTTCACCTGGCTAATTTTTTTAGTGCATTGTAGAGACAAGATCTTGCTATATTGCCCAGGATGGTCTCGGAACTCCTGGCCTCAAGCAGTTTTTCTACCTCTGCCTCCTGGGTAGCTGGGATTATAAACACATGCCACCAATCTTTTGCATTTATATTAAGCTAAACATGAGTTCATAGTAAATGTCTTCAATTTTAATTCGTTACTACATGGATCCTTCTAGCTTCCTCCCCTTGCTTATGTGTAAACTCACATTCCAACAGTCAGAAACCTGGCTCCCACCATTTGCTGTTCAGGTAGTTAATATAAGCATTTTTACATAAAAATTTTAAAGCATCCTCTTTGAAATGAGGGACAAGGTAAGGGTACTCATTACTGCTGCTTTCATTTAGCATTCTAAGAATTTCCTAGCTGGCACAATAACTCAGTACAAAGAAAATAAGAGACTTAAGAATTGGGGAAGGCAGAAACAAAGTTATTACCATTTGTACACAATATGGTTACCTACAAAGAAAATTCCAAAGAATCTACAGACAAATTACTAGAAATAGTGACAGTTTTGCTACATGGCCAACTAAAAGATTCTGAAACATCCAATTGTGTTTCTACATGTGACATCAATTAGAAAATGCAGTTTAAAAATAACTATAAATGCATGTAACTAACTATAAAAGATAATTAAATATAAAAACATCAAGGAGCATAAAGTACCTCAAAATAAATTATAAGATATATAAGACCCAATATAGAAAATTAATGACTATCAAAACATTAAAAAGTAGCAAGTAAAAGGAGGGAGATTATGTGTTTCTGGGTTAGAATCCCTAATAGTGCCAGTTTGTCATTTGTCTCCAAATTAATTTATAGATTGCCATTCCAATTAAAATTTCATCAGGGATTTTCATTTGGAATTTGTTCAGCTGATTCTAAAATGTATATGGAAGAATAGGGCCCAAGAGGAGCCAAAATACTCCTGGAAGCCATTAAGTTGGGGTGATTTGCTCTAACAGATGTTAAGGTTTAATTAAAACTAAAAATAATTTAGTGTATTGCTGGTGCAGGGATAAACAGACCACTGGGACAGAATACAGGTCTCGTGACCAAGATCATAAAGTAGATCCCAGATGAAAGGAGGGATTAAATAAAGGGTACGACAGTTGGTTATCAGGATGAAAAAATGGTCATTCCCCGCTTCAAATGATGTTTTAGCCCTTTGTACTCACAGACATCTCATGGACCATCTACCAGCAACTCAACTGTACTTTTTTACAAAACAGTGTGAAATGAATCACTTCATATTAAATCATAATGTTTGAACCAATTATTTTATTGTAATGATGTTTGCCTTATAATGGAATTTTGGACATTGAGGAACTTATTTATGACAAAATAAAAATGTATGTCTTATATTTTTCTAACATGTAATGTTTGAAACAGTTACCGATACACATTGTGAGTTCATTGATACATGGCATTGTGCAATAGTAATTTATTTGATGTCTTCCACCTGGTGTTTTTTTATTTGAGCAAATAGTGCAGTCTCATTTTCTTCCTTTCACATTAATAATATGTAATTGATTGTCCAGTCTGCATCACTGTGAAAGCACTTTACATATTCTCTTTTTACGTGATGCCACCTGATATTTTTTAATGTATATCTTAGTATATATTCCATCTCTTTATTTGCTTTTCTGTGCAATTTGAATGGAAAACTTCAAAGAAACATACATTTTTAAACAATTTACACTGGCATAAGTTTGTCATGTTTAATCCCCAGCAATCTCTTTATGTCCCCTGAGAAGGGACATCCAAGTGGTTTGCTAGATTTACAGTGTCCCTCTGAGTGCAAAGGGTTAAAGATTCTTGAGGGAAAATGAACTCTGTCGCAAAGAGAATCAGCAGTGCATTTATATTGATGTAGAAGATATTTGTCATAGTGTTGTTTATAGTATCAAAAGGATTGAAAACATTCTAACACTATATTACTCTGTAGAATGGTTAAATTACAATACTTTCATAGGCTAGGACATTATACCCCATTGAAAATGTATAATTTTTAACTTGAGAAAAAATACTCAGGGAACATTGTCAAAAATAGGATTAAAAATCTATAATATGATTCCATTTTAGCTTCAGATCTACATATGTACATTTTAAAAGACCAGGAAGTTATACAAGTAATTTTTTAGAATTTGTGTACTTGCCTGTATATTTCATTTTTGTACAAGGAATATAGATTATATAATCAGAAAAAGTTTTAAGTAGAGACAGCATTTGCTGACCAGTTGAGTGGGACAGAAATTGGCCCAGCAGCTTAAAGTAGCCATCTGTAAGCCAGAGGGTCTCATTTCCAACATAGCAGACTAGATAACCTGAACAACTCTCTAGATAGAGTTTATTATAAAGGATACAATTGAAGAGATGCATAGGGTGAGATATGAGGCAAGGGACCAGGAGCTTCCACGTTCTTCTGGGCATACCACCCTCCAGGAACCTACACATACATGTTCAACTATTCAGAAGCTCTCCATACTCTGTCCTCTGGGGCTTTACAGGGGTTTTGTTTGTTTGTTTGTTTTGGTTTTTTTTTGAGTTGGAGTCTCACTCTGTCGTCCAGGCTGGAGGGCAGTGGCACGCTCCCAGCCACCGCAGCCTCAACCTGCAGGGCTCCAACGATCCTTCCGCCTCAGCCTTCCAAGTAGCTGGAACTACAGGCGAGCTCTACCACGCCTGGCTAATTCACTTTGGAGATTTTAAGAATCTTAGGAGTTGTATGACTGGGTAGGGTCAAAGACCAAATATGTATTTCACACACAAATATGTATTTCACAATATCATTCATGGATAATACAAGCTTGCACATGAGAACTTTAGAATCAGCTTATTTAGTTTTCTCTTAAAGTAATTCTGCAGTTATTTGTATTGAGATCATATTAAGCTTTTAGATAATTTAGGAAGAATTTAAAATTGTATAAAAGTATGGACTTTTCCATTTTTTCAGGTCATTTATTCTTTACCTTAGTATTTTAAAGTTTTCTTCATGTATATTGTGTACATTTCTTGTTTTGTAGGTATGTATATACATACACATATATGTGTATATGTAGGCGGTATGTGCAAGTTGAAACAATGCAAAGCCATCAATAATATATGGGAAAAATTGCAATTATTCCATAACCTTTAAATCTTTGTCTTAAATCTGACAGTAAAACTCTTTTACTATTAGTTATAAATGTATAGGGAAATTAAAAATAATAAAAGTAGTATTTATTTAGTGCATAGTGTCTTAGTTCTTTTTCTATTGCTGTAAAAAAAATAGCTTTAGATTGAGTAATTCATGAAGAAAAGAACTCATGGTTTTACAGGCCAAAAAGTTCAAGGACATGGCATTGGCTTCTGTTGAGGGCTTTCGTGCTACATCACAACATGGCAGCAAATATAAAAAAGGAAGAGGACACGTTTGAAGAAGGGGAAAACTGAGGAGCATCCTGGCTTTACAACAGCCCGCTTTCTCGGGCGTTAATCCATTCCCATGAGAACCAATCCAGTCTTAAGAGAGCCAGAACTCACTACTGCAACAGCACCACCAATTCATCCATGAGGGATCCACCCTCATAACCCAAAAACCTCCCATTAGGCCCCGCTTCCCAACACTGTCACATTGGGGATTCAATTTCAGCCTGCCTTTTGATAGGGACAGACAAACCATATCCAAACCAAAGCATCGTATCTCAGTTTGTTCAGGCTGCTATAACAAAATAGTTAAGATTGGGTAATTTATAGACAGTAGAAATTTATTGCTCACAGTTCTGGAGGCTGGGAAGTCCAAAATTAAGATGCTAGCAGATCTGGTGTCTGGTGAGGGCTCCCTGCTTCAGAGATGGCACCCTCTTGCAGCATCCTCACATGGTAGTAGGGGCCCCAAAGCTCCCTCAGGCCTCTTTAATAAGGACACTATTCATAAGGGCTCCACTGTCATGACCTACCTACTGAAGGCTTCATCTCTTAATACCATCACCTTTGGGGTTAGTTTCAACTTGTGAATTTGGGGAGGCCACATACATTCATATCATAATAGTACACTGTAGTTTAAAGCTTGGAAACCGTGAGAATTGCCAGGCCCAAGTGGCTCACGCCTATAATCCCAGCACTTTGAGAGGCAGAGACAAGAGGTTTGCCTGAGCCCAGAGGTTTGAGACCAACCTGAACAACTTGGCAAGACCTCATCTCTTCAGTAAATCAAAAAATTAGCTGGGCATGGTGGCACCCACCTGTAGTTCCATCTACTTGGAAGGCTGAGGCGGAAAGATTGCCCGAGTCCAGCAGGTTGTGACTGCGGTGACCATGAGTGTGTCACTACATTCCAGCCTGGGCAACAGACTGAGACTCCAACTCAAAAAAAGAAAGAAAGAAAGAAACTGTGAAAATTAAAATGTTTTATCTCTTTGTAAGAAACTTGTTTGAACAGTACTTGTCTTCTTCCCTTAAAATATGGAGTAAGCATCTTTTCTGTGTCTTGGCAAATTGTCGGTTTTCCTTTCCAAGTATGGATCATTTTATCCTTTGCACTTTCAGTATCAGGAAATATCTCCAAGAGTTCCTTCAATGTGAAATTTTTTATCAGCGTAACTTACTTTGAGAACCGCATATCTCATCTAGGTCATTAAATTCGTCTTAACTAAGATCCTCTACCTGCATATCCAGAGTTTTCAATGATGACAGTGTTAACTTTTCTATAGTTAACTATTTTTTCTATAACTCGTTGACATTTTGTCTAATTTTGTTTCCAGGATTATCAGTTTTTGGGTTTTTACTGCCCTTCGATTTTGTTCACTAATTCCCCTCTTTCAGTTATCCATTCTTGTAAAATGTCACATGGATTTATCACTGGAAGACAAAGAAACGACACAAGTACATGTTTTGTTGTCATCAGTTGAACTGAATAGCACAGTGACCAATCACTGACAGACTTTGAAAGGAGTAGCCAGATTGGTCATTGATCAAGGTGCATCTCTGTTTACATAGTGGACTGAAGAGCTAACTACCTGTGAAGTTTGTACTCCACGGTAACCCCTAGTATACCTATACTAGTTATTAACTGAAACTTAAACCATGCTTTTGGGGAACTGGTGCCATTTAACTAAGCCATGATCACTGAAATTCATGCAATATCAGAACCATGCAAAGCAAGACTGTCCACACACACACACACACACTTATTGTTAGGCTTATTCTTATGTATTTTGTTTTTTCCATTGCTATTATAAATCGTGTTTTTTCCTTCCTCCTGGCGTTTTAGTATTGTTTTCATGTGGAAAAGTTGTTGATCTATATGGAATGTTAGCTTTATGCTCTCATTGAGTTATCTTTTACTTGTAATAATTTTTAATTTTCTGTTGGATTGTCAAGGTGCACAACTGTATTATCTGCAAATAATTTTCTCACCCTTTCCTTTATATTTATATCTCTCATTTCTTTTTCTTGTCTAGTAGTACTAGCTAATACCTTTACAATACTAAAATAATCTTGAGGATAGTAAACATCCTTGTTTTGTTCTTGGACTTAATGCTTCTGGTGTTTCTTCATTAATCTTTGTATTAACTTTGGAGTCGAGATATATTTTATCATATTGAGAACTATCCATCTGCCATATTATGTAGAGAAGTTTTATTCAGAATATATATTGGGTTTAGGTGCTGTCAGCTTGATTCAAGTGCCTCCTGAGTATGGTTGTAGGAAATACAAAACTTTACCCTTGGAGTATATCTGCAAATAATCATAATAATATAAAAACAATTAAATCTGACCTTGAATCCAGTGAAACCTCTAGACCAGTGGATCTCAGCCAGGGGTGATTTTGCCACCAGGGGGGGGGGCGGGGGGGGGGGGGGGCGGGGGGGGGGGGGGCCCGCGCCCCCGAGCAGCCTGGAGGAGTGTCCTGGGACCATGTGGGGAAGGGACTTCAAGTGCAGGCAGAAGTGGCTAAGTCCATTGCCACCATGGGGTGAGGAAGGAGAAGACAGAACTGAGTGATGGACTCAGCAGTGTAAATGTCCATGAGGTTCTGATACACCATCCTCAGGTGGTTCAAAGGGAAGGAAGGGAGAGATGAAGAAGGGGAGAATTGGGAAAGAACAGGACCATGGCAGATGGGGGCCTTGCGGCCATTGTTGGAACTTCACCTT
>CAUYQG010139098.1:0-57582 GCA_963574415.1 Tarsius wallacei | reverse complement strand
ATCTATGTATTACTTTTAGTTTGCTGTAATCAGAAGTGTCTGGACACTGATGGAAACTACTTTGAGCACCTCTTGTCACTGCAGAAGTCAAACGTGACTTGTATTCGTCTTTTGTTATATATTATGACAATTTTAATACTTTTTTTTCTTTCTCAAAATGTGTATATATATTTTTTGGCACCCTCTGTATAAGAACTCAAGATACCTGCACACGTATGTTTATCGCATCATTGTTCACAATAGCAAGATCATGGAACCAACCATGCTGTTCATCAAAAGAGGACTGGATTTTTAAAAAGTGGTACATTTACACAATCGAATATTATGCAGCCATAAAAAAGAACAAAATCATGAATTTTGCAGCAACCTGAATGGAATTAGAGTTTATTATACTGAGTGATCTCTCACAGAAACAAAGATCTGAGTATCACATGTTCTCACTCATAAGTGGACCTTGAACAACTATCGTAATACTATAAGAAAAGGATTGACAGTGGAGGGAAACTATGGTGGGGGGCAGGGAGGGGAAGGGTGGTGGGATTTATGGTAGTCAATATCTGTCTGGGGATGGGGAGGCATACCTCATCAACAAGGCTACCTGCACAATGCATATTTGTATACCTAACCCTTAACTGTACCCCACAATTTTAAAATAAAAAAGATGTTATTTTTATGTTAAAAAAATTAAAATAAAAACATAAACTACCATTAAAAAAACCTCAAAGGCAAGATGGATTATACAAGTTATGAGTGGGGAGGAGAAGAAGCACAGCAAGTCTTGTTATACTGATGAAACCTCTCTGGTAACAGCCCTTAGAGAGAATAGATGGTGACTGTTTCTGTCTTTTTCTAAAAAATTTGAAGGTTCAGAATATCAGTTAATCTTTGCTAGATTTCGACAAGGGACAGCCTCAAAGAAAGCCTGTTTACTTCACATTGTTTCCTCTGCTGATGCATCTCTCCCTCATTAAAGACAGCTTTGTGGAACTACTTCTGTTTATGGGTTCTCTGAACAGGCCATCTCAAAATGTGTCAAAGAAGTATATTTTGGGGTAAAATATTTCAGTTTCCTTCAGCATCCACCTTGATGAAAGTCATTTCTTTAGAGAAATCTCTGCATACTTGTATCTGTTAAGATGATGTTCCTGATCGCTAACCCTCAGTCCATTACTTTTCTCTCTTACGCACCCACGTATCATACCCTCTCCTTACTCTCAGCAAATCCCAGTGCCCTCCTTTGGGGCACATGAAGATCTGACAGCTCCTCCACGTTCCCTGGAATCCCATACTCTACAGGTACAGCACCATGTTGGGATGGAGTTAGGAAATGATACCCCTTGTTTTCCTAACAAAATTACCATAGGGGACTTAGCTCAGGAGTTGCTCTTCTCAGGGGTCTTCCTCTAAGAGTCCCAACAGTGTCTCTATTGCTTCTCTCCTTCAATTCTCCTCCCTCATTACTGTTAAAAGTTTTATTCTTTTTTAATCTAGCTGAAAGTGAAAGTAAGGGGTAGATAAGAAGAAATATATTGGTTCTGCCCAATTGGACTTTCTATCATATTCTTGGTCTGGACCTTTCAAACTTTGCTATTAATTTGAAGATTTCCTGTCTGGTACTACTCCACATTGAGGAGATTAAAGGGTCCTTCTGTGGCCAAAATGTGGCATGGTCATGAGACAATAGAAAGCTCAGGAAAAGTGCTGCATTAACATCTATTTCATCCAACCACAGTTATCCCTAGTACTATGAATCTGACGGGCATGATCAATACCAGTGACTTTTGGGGTTCTGTTTAAATGATGCCATTGGCAAGAAACTACCGGAATTCAAACGTTTTCCTTTCTGTCCCTAAACAACTCTCATTTTAATCACAAAAACAATCATCTAATTTAGCTGAAACTAAAAGACTGTAAGAAAAGTTTTTAAAAAGCCCTGCCTACCACCCAACACATAATCAGCCTTTCATTGAATGCTATTCTGCCAAAGTAAACTACAGATCTGGAAGTGCATTCCTGTACTGAAACTAATTAATACTGAGAGCTAAAAGGATACCAAGAAGTTTTATATGAGAGGGGACCCCCAAAAAAATGGAATTAGTTTTTTGGCGGGTAGGCTTCTTATAGTAAAGGCTTCCTCTGCTAGGTAACTGTTCTAGGATCCCATCACCATCAGTGTACCAGCTAGTGTTGTTATGAGAGACTGAATTCAGCTTCAGTGAATATCTTTTGGAGATTTTTTTCAAGATGTTTGGTCATTTCATGATGAGTGATTTAGGAGCACACCTGCCCACATCCCACTGAATGTTCAGCAGTTTTTGACCAAAAATGGCATGACCCCAGTGCCCCACCCTCCCTATTCACCCAATCTCACCCTGAGAGATTTTATTTGTTTGCTTTCCCGAATGAAAAAGTCTTCAAAGGGATATGTTTTGTTGATGTAGAAGAGGTGAAACCAAAAAGGGTAGAAGCACTAAGAGGCACCAAAACTGACAAATTAAAAACTGTTTTGAGCAGTGGAAAAAGCATCTCAATAGGTGAATTGCATCAAACAGAGAGTACTCTGAAGGTGACTGAAGTTTAAACATGTAAGAATAAATACACCATTTTTTAATAAAGTCTGAGTTTTTTTGCCCCCCCATATTTTCTCTTATTTAAATGTTGATAGTACTAAACTGTAAGCTAATAGTCCCAGGGGTTGTAGTTTTTTCACTCAATGTGTAGTACTCGACTCCTATTATATACTCACATAGCATATGAAATTTGTGTGGTAAATGCTGTCTTTATATGTCTCAGAGTAAAATTGATATTTAGAGGGGTTACGTGACTAACCCAAGGAGTCACAGGTAGCAAATGGTAGTGGTAAAATAAAAAACCTGGAATAATCTGAAACCAAGTCCGTATGTATGGATGTCTTTCCATTACTGGATATACCACTACATATAAGTACGTGAATTAAGAACCACAAGTTGAGTATCAAAGCCTTGCTGACACTTAGCAGTCCCTTCTAACAAGAATGAAAATCTCAGTGACAAGCCTTTCTTTTTTACATTTCCCTGATGATTTCCTAAAGATAAAGTGACAAATATTATAGAGAGGATGTTTAGAGCACATCTTGTCTAAAGGATGGCCCTGGCACTCAGGAGTGTGTCTTACATGAATATACCAGAGCTTTGATATAAGAATTACTGTAGAACTTTCTCTAAGTTCAATGGCAGCCTTCAAATATGCAGAAAAACTCCTAGTATAACTTTAAGATCTGAAACTAAAATGAGGTTTTAACTCTGATCAAACCTTGCTTTCTGAGCATGTCTTTTTCCAATTATTTTTATGAGACAATAAGATAAAATAAAAATGTGTGTATTGTGCTATAAGAAACCAGCCAGCCCAGCTGACTCCAGAATGAGCAACTTGACAATCCCATGACTCAAGTCTAATTTGAGGTCCCCAATGAACAGAGATTTCTGGTTTTGTTTCAGATGCCAGTAATTTTTCTCCCTGTTTCTTTCTCCAAGAAACACCACAAACCTGACCGCATAATGAACAACGTTTGACACAATTAAGCATGATGTAAGTTCAAGAAAGCCTTTGCTAACTCATGTGACAGTCAACTCTCCACCTCCCTCCCAGGGCTCCTTCCTGTCTGGCATGGTAGAGCCTGTCCTGGCTGCTCGATGGGAGATAACAGCTGCATTAAGTTTTCTGAATGCATCTGGAAATCACAAGCTCACCCCAGGAGAGTGCCCAATTTTTCTAGGAAAGAGGCCAAAGTGTTTATATGTGTGCAACTTTAAATGTAATATTCAGAAAAATCTATGTTTTCAACGAGTAGCAGAGTCTTAACAGGATCTTTATGGAGAAAATTGAATTTTCCAAACTGGGGAAAGTCATGTCTTTTATTTTGATCTTCATCGTGCTTCCAATTCAATAACAGAATGCTTTCTTGTAAAGAGTAAGGAAAAAGAAAATAAATATCACACCTAAGATTTATTGAGCACTTAGTATGAGTAGGTTTCTGTTCAAAATAATTTATATGGAACACACATTTTAATCGTTAAATTACTCCTAAAATGTAAGTACTACTATTGTCCTCCTTTTCAGATGAAGAAACCCAGGAAGGTGAAGAGACTTGCTCAAGGCCAGGAACTAATATAGAACCTAATTCAAAGTAGTTTGTTTGACTCAAGCCTGGACTCTCAAACACTGTGTTACACTCTCTCCTAAAAGAGGAACAATATCTGGAACCATTGGCCAAGTTCAGTTGGACATTGTCCTCTAAGTACCAGTACCATCAGTCAACTGCTACTACATTAAAAACAAAAAGTATACAGAAATCAAAATTTGTTCCAGATAGATTGCATTCTTGATTATTTACATTGTGTGACCTTGCAGTTATACTCTAATTTGAAAATAGTCCATTAGTTTATTACCAGAAAAAAAAAGTATTTGAATGAGAATAGTCAGTGATTTGCATTGTTTAAACTCATGTATTTTTACAAAGCTGAAGCAATGGGGCTTCATCATGCAGCTCCATAGAATTACCTGAGGGAAAGTCAAAGGCAGCTATCCTGACGCTCCCAGCTCCATGACTGTCTTAAATGGCTATGTGCAGACCAAACAGCATTGTTTTGGGAGCCAGCAAGAAAAAAGATGATATGGAAATGCAAAACCATCATTTTGGCCTCCAGAGAGAGAATTCAAAGAGTTGCTTCCAAAGAACATGAGTGATCATGGTTGGTGTTGAATAATCAAGAGAAAACTATTCCTGCCACTTCATGTGGTTCTTTGAATCCTGTTTGCAAAGCATCTTTACTTTTACTTAAAAAAATTTTTTTATTTTAAATACGTGGGGTACAATTCAGGGTTAAGTATACAAATGTTCCTTATGCAGGTACACTTGTCAATGAGGTATGCCCTGCCTCCCCTGGCAGTTTCCTCTACTGCCATTCCCCCCTACCCTCCCATTCCCTGGCACTTTCCCACTACTGCCAATCCCTTTCTTACATTATTACGATAGTTCAAGGTCCACTTATGAGTGAAAACGTGTGATTCTCAGCTCTTTGTTTCTGTGATAGACCACTCAGTATTATAGGCTCTAAGTCCACCCAAGTTGCTGCGAAGTTCATAATTTTGTCCTTCTTTATGGCTACGTAATATTCCATTGTGTGTATGTACCATGTTTTTTTAATCCAGTCCTCTTTTAATGGGCAGCATGGTCGGTTCCATGGTTTTGCTATTATAAATAATGCTGTAATAAACAGGCGTGTGCAGGTATCTTTATCATAGAGTGATTTGAGTTCCTACTGGGTATATCCCAGTAGGGTGATTGCAATGTCATACAGGAGGACGATTTTTAGATCTTTTAGGAATAGCCACACTGTTTTCCACAGAGGCTGGACTAGTTTACACTCCCAGCAACAGTGTAGAAGTGTTCCCTTCTCGCCGCATCCTCTCCAGAATCTGTTGTTTTTTGTTATAGCCATCCTGACTGGAGTTAAGTGGTATCTCAGTGTGGTTTTAATTTGCATTTCTTTGATGACTAATGAGGCTGAGCATTTTTTCATGTATATGTGGGCTGCTCGTGTGTCTTATTTTGAGAAGTGTCTATTCATATCTTTTGCCCACTTTGTAATGGGGCTGTTTGTTTTTTTACTTTTCGGCACATTTAAGTTCCTTGCAGATCCTAGACGTTAGACTTTTGTCAGATATACAGTTGGCAAATATTTTTTCCCAATCTGTGGGCTGTCTCCCCACTCTCTCAATGGTTTCTTTGGCTTTGCAGAAGCTTGTCAGTTTGATGAGGTCCCACTTGTCTATCTTATCTCTTATGGCATGGGAGTTTTATCAGGAACTGGTTGTCAGTTCCAATTTCCATAAGGGTGTCTCCTGCATTTTCTAAGGTTCTAATAGTTTGAGGTTTTACGTTTAGGTCTTTGATCCATTTATAGTTGGTTTTTGTGTATGGTGAAATGTAGGGGTCTTGTTTTCATCTTCTGCATGTGGTCAGTCAGTTTTCCCCACACCATTTACTGAATAGGTTTTCCTCTCCCCAGTGGTTGATGGTGGAGGCTTTGTCAAAGAAGAGTTGGTTGAGAAATTGAGGTTTTACTTCTGGAATCTCTATTCTGTTCCATTGATCTATATGTCTATTCTTATACCAATACCAGGCTGTTTTGATTATTGTAGCTTTATAATAAAGCTTACAGTCTGGGTGTGTGATGCCTCCTGCTTTGTGTTTTTATTGTTGTTGTTTTGTTTTGTTTTTTCTGAGGACTGTTTTGGATATTCATGGTCGTTTATGTTTCCATATGAATTCCTGTATTGTCATTTCCAGATCTGAAAAGAATGCTGCTGGTAATTTAATAGGTATTATGTTAAATCTGTAGATTGTCTTGGGTAGGATGGACATCTTAACAATGTTGATTCTTCTAATCCATGAGCATGAAATATTTTTCCACTTGTTTGTATCATCTTTGATTTCTCTGAGCAGTGTTTTGTAGTTCTCATTGTAAAGGTCTTTCACTTCTCTGATTAGGAAGATACAAAGGTATTTCTTTTGTGTGTGTGTGTGGCTATTGTGAATGGGATTTTCATTTGGGCTTCCATTTGTTTATTGTTAGTGTATAAGAATGCAACTGACTTTTGCACATTTATTTTATAGCCTGAGACTACCAAAGTCCTTTATTGGTGCAAGGAGGTTTTTGACAGATACTCTTGGATTTTTGAGGTATAGAATCATATGATCTGCAAAGAGGGATAGCTTAACTTCTTTTTTTTCTATTTGGACACCCTGATTTCCTTCTCTTGTCTGATTGCTTAAGCTAGGACTTCCAATACTATGTTGAACAGGAGTCGTGAGTGTGGGCAACCTTGTCTTGTTCCGGTTTTAAGGGAAAATGGTTTCAATCTCTGTCTGTTTAGCAGTATTTTGGCTGTGGGTTTCTCGTAAGTGGCTCTTACTATTTTGAGTTATGTTTTGTCTATGTCTAGGTGCTCGAGGGTTTTTATCAAGAAGGGGTATTGAATTTTATCAAAAGCTTTTTCTGTGTCTAATGATATAATCATGTGGTTTTTGTCTTTACATCCATTGATGTATTTAATTACGTTTATGGTCTTGTGGATGTTGAACCAGCCCTACATCCCAGAGATGAAGCCCGCTTGGTCATGATGGATGATTTTTGAGATGTGTTGTTGGGTCCAGTTTGGTAGGATCTTGTTGAGAATTTTAGCATCTATGTTCATCACGGATATTGGCCTGTAGTTCTCTTTCTTCGTTGGATCTTTACCTGGTTTGGGTATCAATATGATATTAGCTTCATAAAATGATTTGGGGAGAGTTCCATCTTTTTCTATTGCCTGGAATACTTTCAATAGGATTGTTATCAGTTCCTTTTTGTATGTTTTGTAGAATTCTGCTGGAAAGCCATCTGGTTCAGGTTTTTTGTTTTTGTTTTTTTTTTTTTGTAGGTAGTTTGCTTATGACATAGTCAATTTCCTGGGTTGTTATTGGTCTATTTAGTGTCTCAATTCCTTCTTGTTTCAACCTGGGGAGGTTGTGTGATGTCAGAAAGTCCTCCATTTCATTTAGGTTTTCAAGTTTGTTTCCAACAGGTGTACATAGTAATCTCTGATAATCTTTTGTATTTCTTCAGGATCAGTTTTGACTTCATCTTTTGCATTTCTGATTGTGTTTATTTGGGCTTTTTCTCTCTTTTTCTTGGTCAGTCTAGCTAGGGGTTCACCAATCTTGTTTATCCTTTCAAAAAACCAGCTTTTGGTTTCATTGACTTTTTTGTGTTATATTTTTGACTTCTATGTCCCAAATTCGGGCTTTTATTTTGGTGATCTGGATTCTTCTGCTGAAGTTAGAGTTGTGGAGGTCTTGCTTTTCCATCTTCCTTAGGTGATTTGTTAGACTGTAAACTTGTGATATTTCCAATTTCTTCATGTGTGTATGTAGAGCTATGAATTCCCCTTCTTAGTACTTTTTTGTGGCATCCCAGAGATTTTGGTAAGATGTTTCTTTGTTTTCATTTGTTTCCAGGTATCTTTTATCTCTGTTTTGATTTCCATGTTGACCCAGAAATTGTTTAGCATCATGCTGTTTAGTGTCCATGTCTTTGTGGGTTTTGGGGGAACTTTGTTGGTGTTGATATTTATTTTTATTCCACTGTGGTATGACAATGTGAATGGCAGAATTTCAATCTTATGGAATTTGTTTATGCTTGATTTATGACTGAGGATGTGGTTGATATTAGAGTAAGTTCCATGTGATGGTGAGTAGAATGTATATTTCATGGTTGTTGGGTGGAGTGCTCTGTAGGTATCAGTTAAGTTCATTTGGTCAAGTGTCACTTTGAGGTTCCATCTCCTCATTGACTTTTTCTCATGATGATCTGTCTATGGTTGTTAGTGGGGTGTTTAAGTCCCCAGCTATGATAGTGTTAGAGTCAATATCTTTTTTTAGTTTACCTAGAAGCTGCTTTATGAAAGTTGGTGCTCCTATGTTGGGTTCATATATGTTTAGAATGGATATTTCTTATTGATGGATCGGACCTTTATCATTATGTAGTGACCTTCCATATCTTTTTAAATTTTTGATAGTTTACAGGGTATTTTGTCTGATATTAAGATCATGACTCCTGCTTTCTTTTGTTTTCCGTCTGCCTGAAATTTTGTTTCCTATCCTCTTACTTTGAGTCTGTGAGCGTCATTTCTGGTGAGATGAGTCTCTTGAGTATATTGTTGTCTCATGATATTTTATCCATTTTGCCATTCTATGTCTTTTCAGTGGTGCAATTAGTACATTCACATTCAGGCTAATTATTGAAATATGAGAGTTTATCCCTGTCATGAAGTTTATCCCTGTCATGAAAAGCTTGTTGTTGTTCCTGCTGTTTGTTTGTTTATTTGTTTGTTGTCTTCTTTTTGATTTTTGGATTGATTCATGTGTGTTTGTAATCTTTTTCCTGAATTCTTGGGAAGGGCATTGTCATTCTTTTTTCCTTTCTTCGGTGTTTAATACTTCCTTAAGTGTTTCTTGTAGAGCTGGTCTGGAGGTAGCATAAACTCTTAGGGATTGAATATCTGGGAAAAATTTTAACTCTCCAACACTGATGAAACTTTGCTTAGTTGGGAAGGTAATTATTGGCTGAAATTGTTTATCTTTGAGAACTTTGAAGATTGGGCTCCAAGCTCTCCTAGCCTGAAGTGTTTCTGTAGATAAGTCTGCTACTATTCTAACTGGTCTTCCCCGGTGGGTAGTTTGACCTTTTTCTCTTGCTGCCTTTAGGATTGTTTCTTTTATACCTACTTTGTGTAGACAAATTACTGTGTCTAGGAGTTGGTCTTCTCATTTGTTGTCTTGCAGGGGTTCTCTGAATCTCTTGTGTTTGAATGATCATGTCACTGATGAGATGAGGGGAGTTTTCTTGGATAATTTCATGGAATGTTTGTTCCAGGGTGGTCTCTGTCTCTCTATTTGCCTCAGGGATTCCAATTAATCTTAGGTTCGGCCTCTTGAAATAACCGCTCATCTCTTGGAGGTTTTGTGCTGTCTTTTTAAGCTTCTTTTCTATGTTTTTAACAGTTTGGGTGAGTTCCATACTTTGATCCTCAACTCTGAGATTCTTTTTCTGCTTGATTAATTCTGCTTTTCATGCTTACCAGTTTGTTATTTGTTTCATTCATTGTATTCTTTATTGCTGTTGTCTCAGTTATCAACTACTTCACTCTTTCCTCTTGTCTGTCCTCATTTCTATTTATTCTCCCTATTAATATCTGGGTTTGTGGTTTGAGACCAGTCATTTTAGGGACTCTTCATTGTTTGAGTTCCACATTTTGTATTCTCAGGGGCTGACCTCCCAGAGGTCTATGTGAGACTCATATTCTTCCTTTCATTTTTCTTCATTTGTGTAGGTTTTCCTCCCCCTTTACCTCTTCTTTAATTCTGTTGTTCAGTGACTGAAGAATAGCTTTTATTTGTGTTTGCTCAATCTCCTATTCTTCTGCATGTAGATCCTCTGATTTTGTTCAATTCTGAAGCTGGACTGGTGGTTGGGGCCTGTGCATTTTGCAGTTTTGAGATTTAATTAAGGAGGAAACTGTGATTCAGATGTTCTCTGCAGATCCCATTATCCACTGACAGGTGTGTGGGCCCCCTGGATCCACTTTCCACTACTTTATAATCTTTCCATGCAGTGGAGGTGTCTGTTTGCCCTCTGAAAGCAAAATGAGATAAGAAAAGGGAAGAGAATGGAAAAAGGAAGGGGGGAGATGAAAGGAAGGTGGAGAGAGAGAAGAAGAGGGAGGAAAAAGGAAGACTACTAACGAATAAACAGAGAAATAAACAAAGACAGAAAAAACAAAAAGACAACATATAGACAATCATACAAATAGACAAACAAAAGCCCCCATTGGAGTACTTTCCCTCAAAAATACCATTGCACAAACAGAAAATTTAAAAAAAAAAAAACATCAAAGTAGCAGAAACAAATCAAGTATAAAAATGTAAACAAAAACAGAAAGAAAAAGAGGGAAAAACTGAAAAAAGACACTTGATCTGTGGCCATTCCTATAACTCCAGGTTCCTTTCAGCTACTGCCTTTAACTTAGGGAGTGGCTCTGGTCTCCAAACTCTCCCCTCCTCTCTTAGTGCAGGCTGATAGGGTTGCTCTCAGTGTGGGTCAGATGCCCCACAGACTACTGTGGGAGGAGGACAGATCAGATCCAGACTTAACCTACTCACTGTCAGATCTGATGTGTCTGTGCCTGTTCTAGCATGACGTGGGGGAGGGGTGCCTATCTCTCTGAGTCTAATGAGGAAGTCCAAGATGGGTTCCAAGATGGAGGCTGGGTGGAGCTGGGTGGGTCAATGAAAGTCTCTGCCTGTCCCAGGACTGAGAAGATGGTGTCTATCTGCATCTCATCACTGGTGTTGAAGGTTTATTCCAGATTTCCATGACCTGCCTTCTCCACAGTTCCTCCTGCTCATGCCTGGTCTGCTGCTGCAGGTGATGGCATGGGCTGGGTGCCAGGTGGTAAGGGCGGCTGTTGTTTGCTGCCTCCCCTCAAGAGAGCCCCAAGAACAGCAGAAGATCTAGCATACCCAGGTCTCCAATCTCAGGGTGGTGGTGGGTTGCAGTCACCTCCAGAGGAGAGCCCCGGGTGAATGAACCCAAGTCTCCCCTCAAATAGACTTTCACTCACCCACTGACACACACCCACTCATGTAGAGAGTCTTTATCTACTTTTTCTTGACAGATCTTTAGAAGTAGACACTGTGAAACTGCACTGATTATGTTAACATGTGTTATGTATCAGACTCTAGGTAAAGGAGACAGCATAGAGAGAACTTTCTTTGAAGAAGTTGTATAGCTCCTGTCTCTCACCAAAGTAGCCAATGTATCTCATGCTTATCCAATATATGATGTACTTTCAAAGGCATGCAATATGTATTCACTCATAAATTTCCCATTGCCAGAAATAACCTTTCTCCCTACTCTGCCCGGTACATTCCAGGAAATGAGAGAAAATTATAGTTTTCCATATGCCAATCCTTAGATTAGGGTTCAAAGCTTGAGTTCAACTAAACCCTCTACTCCTCCTCACCTCCCTCAACTCTAAACTCCCTCGGTAGTGTGTGTTGGGGGTGTGGGAGAGGAGGGGATTAATAAGTCTTGATAATTTTAAAAATGGAAATTATTATGAATATGACATGGGGTATATTGAGGAGCATGGTGAGGAAAGGAACATCTATTATTTCTGTTAGCAACCTTCTAATTTGTCAGCACAAACTTACATAAATTCTCTCACAGGGTGTAATGGTATGGTATGATGAAACAGGGAAAACTGCTCTTAAATACTCCACTTCATACATGGGTCTGTACAAGGGTTTAGACCATGAATTTTCAGTTGTTTGATTGCTAACTTAACCCTTGAGGACCAGGCCTGACCTTTTTTTTTTTTCTCTCTTATCCAAATTCCCAACTAACGGGCTTGGGGAAATCATACCTGGTAAGGACTCACCAGACAGGGTTTTATTACCCTATTTCCCCACGTACTAAGATGTCTATTTCCCAACTTGACTCTGGCCTAGCACACATAACAAACAAAGAAGGAAATCAAATTATGTTGTGGCCCTGCAAAGCCATCTCTTGGGCATCCCAGGCTCTGGGAACTTTTGTAAGCACTTAATTATACTCTCTGAAGTCTGCAACACACAGGATTTCATCTACACATCAATAAACCTGGAGTTTTCCCATTCTCTTATCTCAACAAATACTAGTTAAGAAATCTCTGAATCCACCAAACCAATGAAAATCTCACATGTAAGGATTTATGGTTTCTTGTAACTTCTCCCTCCCTAAAATGTATATAACCAAGCCACCATTCAACCATGGTGGGGACACATTCTCAGTGCCTCCTGAGGATGAGTGTTCCTGGGCGTAGGTCCTCATATTTGGTTCAGAATAACCATCTTAAAATATGTTACAGAGTTTGGTATGTTTTCGTTGACACTCTTAACTTAGCTACTTATTTCAAAAAGTATTTGAACTAACATGATAAAAGCGGCTTTTGCTACGTTAGCTGCCCTGGGTTATTTTAACACATGTTGAAGTTGTAATGCTTTGTGATTTTAAAATATATCACATTTTTACTGTCTATTTTATTGTGATAAAAGACATAGGAAATCTGCCCTCTTAACAAACTTTTAATATGCAGTACAGTATTGTTTACTTTACACACATGATTATAGAGCAGATCTCTAGAATTTTCTCTTCTAGCATGACTGAAACTTACACACATTGAATAACAACTCTCTATTCCTTTGCCAGTCTCCCACCCTTGCCTGTTCCCGGCCCCTGGCACCCACCATTCTATTTTCTGCTTCTTTGTGTTTGACTATTCTCAATACTTCCTATAAGTAGAATCACCTAGTATTTGTCCTCTGCAATTGGTTTATTTCACTTAGCATAATGTTTTTCATGTTTATTGATGTTGTAGCATATGACAGAATTTCCAGATTTTTATTTTTTTAATTAATTAATTTTTCTAAAGCAGGATTTATTGAGAGGATAGAAAAGCTCCCATAGTGGGAGGGGACCCAAAGGGGTTGCCTGCTTTTTTTTTTTAAGAATCTTTTTTTTTAATACCTTGTTTTAAATTTTAAAGATGTGGGGTACAATTCAGGATTACTTACACTAGTGGTCATCATTTAGGTAAAGTTTGGGCTTCTCTTTGGTCCCTGTTTCACCTGGCTTGAGATCAGGTCACCTTATTAATGTTATGTTTCCCCTCTCCTTCTCCTGGCAGTGAATTTCCTGCTTTTTAAAGCCTAAATATTGTTCCCTTTCATTTTTAAACCATTCATCTGTTGATGGACAGTTAGGTTGTTTCTAGCTCTTGGCTTTTGTGAATAGTGCTGCAATATACATGAGAGTACAAATATCTCTTCAAGACCTTGCTTGTAATTATTTTGGATAAATACTCAGAAGTGGGATCCCTAGACTCTATGACAGTTCTGTTTTTTTATTTTTTTGCAGAAAAATTTTTTCCTGTAATGGCTGACATTTTCCATTTCTGCCAACAGTGCACAAGTGTTCCAATTTGTCTGCATCTTTGCCAACACCTTTTTTGGGTCTGTTTTGTTTTGTTTTGTTTTTACAATGCTCATCCCAACGGTTGTGAGGTGATTTCTCATTGTAGTTTTGATTTACATTTCTCTAATGATTGGTGATTAAACATATTCTAATTTAACTTAAATTTTTTTTATTTCATCCAGAAAACAAATGTCATATGATATGATATGCATATATATATTACTGCTCCTGAGTCATTCATTCTTTGAAATGAAAAATGGCCTGTGCTTGAAACTGAGTAGCCTTCTCAGTCTTCTTCCTGTGCTGTAGAAGTAGAAAGTCACAGGCCTCTTTTCATTTTGCTGTTGCTACGCCTTTCTTTCAAAACTGCATCTCCAGTGTATCACATTATAAATCTACTCTATTTAACAGAGTCTACCCTCACATTTCTTTCTGAGATAGACCCTTTGTACCTTTGATTGAGAGTCAAGGTATTATGGAACAATGCCCTTAAGCTTCTTAGAAGCCCTTTTTGTTTAGTTGGTGAGGTCTGAAAGACAAATCCTTAGGATTCTTAAAGTCTCTCTTAACTAAGGACAGAGCATGAGAGTCATGTCATTAAGGTTCTCAAAAGCTTTACTGGACATGCTCTTAAAGCTTTCTGAGGTTTCAGTACAGCGTCTTACAGCACACTCTTAGAGGTCTACTGCTGTTTGCCCTTGGGCAATTTCTTATTTTATGACTGGAGAAACTGGGGATATAAAAAGTTTTATTATTTGAATCAGTAATTTTTGCTTTCTTTATATTTGTTCTATTTTTTTTTCTCCTTTTTAGCAGTTCCTTTTAAGCTTATCTTTTTCCACCCATATGTTATCATATACAGATAAAAGACACTGGTTTCTGCTTCTGCAGTTCTGCCTGAAAATCTTAGCCAAATCCACCAATTGATTAGGTATATTTTTCCAGCTTATGAGTGTTGCAGTGCAGCCAAGCACTCTTCCACTACATAACCGGAATTGCCTTTCCTCCACCTGGCTTCTGCCTACCACTTGGTCCCAAAGTCATTGCTATATATTTTACATTTTTGTTACAATAATAGGCAAAACATTATGCTTCTGTTATGCATTGTCCCAAAACTTAGAGGCTTAAAACAACAACCATTTTGTTATATCTCACAATCTTGTGGGTCAGAAATTTGGCCAAGTTTGATAGCTCAGTTCTACTACTTCGATTGGCAGCAACTAAGGTAACTCAGTGGATTGGCAGTGGATCCATTGGTTGACTTTGGGACCAAGTGGTAGGCAGAAGCCAGGTGGAGGAAAGGCAATTCCGGTTATGTAGTGGAAGAGTGCTTGGCTGCACTGCAACACTCCTGGAAGGCCCATGATGACTTTTCTCACATGTCTGGAACTTTGATGCAGCTGGGCTCAGTCAGTCTTGATTGTTGATCAGAACACCTCCATGTGGGCTCTCTTGCATGGCTGGTTCAGGATGGTTAGTAGTTTTTTTCCTGAAGGAGCAGGTCTTCCAGAAAGTGTTTCAAAAGACAGGCCTGGGCACAAAAGTTGGCACAGGTTTAAAGCAATCACAGAGCTCACCTATATCTAAGGGCAAAGTCAAACACTTTATATCTTGATGGAAAGAGTGTCAAAGAATTTGCACCCATGTTTAATGTGCCACATAATACTATAAGAAATACTGAATCAGTGTGGAAATACAGGAAATGGAGCAAATATTTATTTGAGAACATGACACCCATGCATATAATCTAAAAGCTTATTATACTTGCTGTGTGAAGTGAATATGCTCTGTTACCAAACCATATCATTGTAACAAATACACATAAACTCAGAAACTTTACTTGTATTTTTTTCCAGAGTAAGTCATGACAAGAGCTCAGAAAACTGAGCACTTGGTGACTTGTATTTATGTAACTTTTAATATGAAATCTTCCAAATTAAATTCTAGAGAGATATAGTATTAGAAAGACTATCCAGAATCTATTACATTTATATGCACACAGTGTGTGTGGGCGGGGGACCTCTCTTTTTAGTGAAGAATGCCCTGCATACATTAAACAAGTCCCTAAGTTCAAGTGCGTATTGAAAAAAAGTGTAATTTGTGAAATCCAAATATCCTTGTGAAATATAAACACATTTATTCCTTAGTATTATAAATTAAAAGCCTTCACTAGAGAAAAAAAGGGTACTTTTAAAGAAAAACCTAAGATTTTTAACCACAGTTATTATAGCATATTGGTCAATTAGTCTTTGTTGCTTCTGACATTTGGCCAGCAGCTATGGTCATTACAAATATTTTCAGAAAGGTTTCTGCTATTGATTAGATAAAAGGGCTCTTGTCCAATGTAGTACTCTTTGCATTAACCTTTTTCATCCCTACCAGGTGTTGTCCCTTGTTACTTTTGACATGGGATGGAGGTGAAAGACCATACCTGCATCATCTTCTAGAAAACTTTTCCAAACTCTAATTAGAAGATGATGATGACAGATGACTGATAGATGATAGATAGATAGACAGATAATTTTAATTAACATTTTTGGTTTGGCGATAAACCAAAGTAGTAGGAAGTAGTAGGAAGTTTTGAAGTCTTTCAGAGTGTGCTTAGTTTGGGTAACAGATTAGACTGAGGTGGCATTTGATTTATTTATCAACTTACTTATAAATAGGTTTTGCTTGTCTTTAAATTCTGAAAAGCTATGAGATTTCCCAAGTAGGAAAGAATCACTGGATTAAGGCAGAAAGGACTTGGAAATCAACTAGGTGGTGCTGGAGAAACAAGGGATTTGGATTCAGTCTTGCAGTGGTATATGTCAGAAATGCACTATCATTGGCCAAAAACAAGCTCTAGTGAAAGAGGAACTCTATCTGTCTTATTCACCATGGTACACCAGGCACTTGAGCAGTACAACTACTTTTTGAATGAATGAATGAAAATTTTAGCCTTGTTATTGAAAATTATTAATAGTGCTATTAGTATTAATTTTGGGATACTTGCAAAGGACTAGAACATGTTTGCGTACATGGCAAAACAAGTTTTCTTGCCCTTGAGGAATCTGTCTCCAGTTGACTTTCTCTCCTGTTCCTCACCCTTTGTATGTGTGTATTTGTGTGTGTATGTTACATAACAAATGTATACATGCATGCATATATTTATATATATGACTATGTATTTTCTCAGTTTAGCTTTTAGGCTACAAAGAGAATATGTTAGCCAATTATATGCAAATATTAAAGAGTTTTCTTTCCTTTCCTAATTGTGTAGGTGACTCTTTATCTCCATATTGTTATTCAGTTATAATTCTCATCTTAAACAAATTTGTCAAGTAACAAATTAGCCCCACACATCATACACTGAGTGATCTGGTTTTATACATAGTATTCAAGGTAATAACTAAAGACAAATGTAACAGTTCAGTTAGGACAACAACAATGAAACTGAAGGTAAAATGATGCACATAATACTCCAAGGTATATTTTAGGCCAAACCTTCAAGCTTTAATTTGGGATTTGAGTAAAAGAATTCAAACTCCCAGACTTCATTTATCCTGGATACTCTTAATATGTGTGTTTTAGCTTATCTATTCTGGACTTTTTATTCTGAAACATAAAGTAAAAGAATGTTTTGATTCCCAAGTTTATCCATCTCTAAAAATAAAAATAAATAAGTGGTGCTTAATAAATAAGTGACTTTATGACTCTTCTACCACTTTCTGAAGACCATAGTCCATATACTCTTAGATCTTGGTATGTGCCCAATAAAGGCAGGGTTTGTGTTCTCTAAAACTGGCTATCCATTACATGGGTGTGGGGTAGGCTTAGCTCCTTTCTGCCTCGTTTATTCACTTGAGAGAAGTTACAAATTGAAACTTACCTTAGCATAAAAGGAATGCTCAATCATATCACAAATGGGGAAAAAATCAAATTGTTGCATGTTATCTCTATAAATGGCAATCTTCTATTTTAGCTGAAAACCCCATTGTCATAGCAAGTGTGATTACCAGTGAAGCATTTGTATTCAATTTGATTGTCACTGACCCTGAAATATTGAAATTAATATGTTAAAGTCTGAAGCTAAGTAAATCACACCTAAGTCACTTGATGAGTTATAACAGCAGGAAGTCAAATAAATTAGAGATGAATGCTTTCAAATTAACTACTGTGAGTTAATATTCATTAGAGTAAATTCATTTAATTTCTTCTTAATCAGCTGGATGTGAAAGGAAGCATATTAATTAGCATAATATACAGTGCAGTGTTTGCTAGTTTCTACCTCCCATCCCTAATATACATAATACTCAAAAGCAAATACAACTTCATAGAGGAAATGTATTAAAATAGTATAACTTGAATTTGTTATCAATATGTCAAGGAAATATATAAATAATGTTACAAATAATTTAGGGTAGCCAGTGGGATGAGAAGATTCCTTTCCTTCTATGTTTAACCAAACACAGATAAATGGTGATGTGGTATTTTGTAGACAAACTTACTTTTTCAGATTTTAGGATGATTATAATTTTTTTAGAATATATGAACTAGGTTAGGAGTTCTTGGTCTCATTTAGGAACTAACAGCTTATTCTTTTTATTGAAAACGAGTTCTAAAATGCCAGCTGTTTCAATTGCTTCACTGTCAGCTTTTATTAAAGTCTAACATTCAGATTGGTAACTTAAAAAATATGAAGAAAACATAGACAAAATTTTACCTATAACTCCTGACCTCACTTGCTCTACCATTTTTTCTCTTCTCTCAATAGTCCATTAGCACTTCTAAGATACTAAATAATGAACTTATTTTGTGTATTGTTTATTGTCTGTCTTCCATCAAGCATAAGCTCTATTAGAGCTGAGATCTTTATTTTCTTCACTGATGCATCCAAAGTATCTAGATTAGTGCCTAGCCTATAAGGCACATACATATTATTGAATGAATAAAAAGCACAGCTACTAAGTTAACTAGATGAAAAGAATATATTTTTCCATCGAAAACTGATAATTTTAAGGAAGGAAACAATAATGTTTCCTTAAACATAAGGGCGAATTGAATGAGATATTTAAAACTCAGACCTAGTGATGATTTTTACTTTCCTAAAAAGATCATACAGTAGAGGTAATAAGAACCAAGTGTATCTGTTTTGAAGATAGAGCCATGTGCACTGGGTATGGTGGAAATAGGGAAGTCAGGGGTCACCTTAAGATTTTTTTTTTTTGAAGGTGGGGGACAAGGTCTCCCTTTGTTGCCCAGGCTGGTCTCTAACTCCTGGGCTCAGGCAATCCTCTCATCTCAGCCTCTCAAAATGCTGGGGTTACAGGCATGAGCCACTGCTCCTGGGCAACTTCAAGATTTTGACCCTGAAGGGCAAAGTTGCCATCAACTGAGATGGAAAGTGTTACAGGGAACACAAGCTGGTTAGATGGTGGTTGGGGGGATGAGGTGAGGAGCTTATATTCAGTCTTCTATGTCTACTGGTCAGATATCCAGGTGGAGATAGAGTTGTACATATGAATAACAAATCAAGGATGAAAGTCTGAATTTGAAATGTAAACTTATACTGATTCTACTTTTTTAAAAAAGCCCTTTTATTATCATGAGTTTGATGTATAGTAAACCTTGCATGTGTAAGATACTACCGTAAAAAAAGAAATGGAAAAGCACTCCGTTTTTGAGATGGATTGGGTGTGAGTGTTTTCCTTTTTATGGTTTCTTTACTAGCAAAAAAAAAAAGAAAACTGAAATATTTATCTTTGCTTATTTCATGCTGCTGTATTTTTTTATGCAGACATAATATGCATTATTTGTTCCTTGACAATTTTTCACCCTGGATATTAACTAAGTTGATCCTGAATTGGAAGAAATTTTTTTGTGAGAAATAAAGTGAAAAACTTTTGTTTATTTCATTAGCTTATCTGTCACTATAATTACAGGATTTCTAAAGAAGAGTTTTGTAGAATGAGAAGATAAGACAGTAACTAGTTCCTGTTATCTTTTGCTTCTATCAGCTTTGTATATTTCTTCTTGCATATAGCGACACTAAACTTAAAACACTTTTTATCTTCCTGGCCACACATTCTATCCATGTATTCCTTGTCTAATAGCCTCTAACAATGTTTTTACTGTTGTTGTTGAATGTGTTTTATGTACATCTTTCATAAAAGGCTGTACCTTGTGCATCTTAGGATGTCATTTATTTTACAGTGATTGTATCCTCCTGTAACATAAATAACATCAATAAATCAAAAATTTGGAATGATTGTCATAAAAGTAAAAGTATGCCCTTGTATTTCATTTCTTAACTGGTCAGATGTGAGTCAATTGCAATTTTTTCCTTATAAGATTGAGAATTGCCTTGGCAGTCGTGACAGAGTGATCCTAACAGATGTTCAGGAACCCAGTCAACTCTCCCATTAGCACAAACTACAGATTTAGTGACATCAAGATACATATATAGACATGTGTGTACTCTATGTTTGTATAATAAACTAGAGACTCCAAATGAATGAAAACACATGGTAAAGTGAATTAATAAAAATTCTTTTTTGAATACTTGAGCATCCAAACCATCTGCGTGTGGTCAGATCAAACTTCCTTCATGTCTTGTCTGAGGGAACAAAATAACTAGAGAGTCAGACTCAGTTCCTCCATCTAAAGAAGACTGTCCCAAAGTCCGTCAACTTCATGGTACATAGTTTTCCTTCTGAAAGGTTGTTTCATCTCTGCTCCATCCCAGTCACCCTGTGAATATGTCTGTCTTTCTTTTTCCCTTTTTGTCTGGTTATAATGTACACATATATAAAATTTACACCTCCATATATAACAAAGCTTCTCTCTTTACAACTCTAGCATATGCGAATATGTAGATAGGATAAAGGAAGAGGAGAAACTTAAAAGGGGAAGTATACTCTGTTATATTTTGGTGAAAAAGCAGAACAAAATAGAGAAGTGAAATAAGTTTTCAAAAGCCATCTACTCTTCTTTTTTTGGCTAAGAGAAACAGATGTACATTATATTTACACAGGTGCAATTTTCATAAAATTATAGTACATACCTTAAAATGATTGTTTTAGGTTACTTCTTAGCACTATAGTAAATAGATATCAGTTTAACTAAGAATTAACAATTTATTAATATATACTGTATAAAATTTATTTCTTAAATGTACTAAGACGTATTTTAACTTAAATTTTTCAATATGCATTAACATATATTAGTATTTTATAGATTTTAAAATATTAAGAGAAAGTATGTATTTTCAAAACACACAAAAATGAATCTCTTTTCAATTTGGTTTACACAAATTGTCAATAAGTTATTCAATGTAATGTAAAGTCAAAAATATTAATACATCTTCTATTCTCTTTGTTTTGTTTGCCTGCATGTTTATGAGTTTTGATGTAGTGTAATCAGATTGCTTGCAGAATATATGACTAAATTGTCAAGATTAAATGCATGTTTAATTTACTGAATTATTTGAAAAGGTCATACCTTCCTATACCTGAGCAGTTTTGAACATCTGACTTCAGATTTCATTATTGTGATCATGTAGGTGATGCTTGCTTTGATATAACTTTGGTCTTTGTAGTTGTGTATTGAAGTTCTAGTATCTACAGTCTCCCACACACTCAGCCTCACTAACAACATGTATGCATAAAAAGAAATTTTAATTTGTTGTGACATTTGAAGGCACTCTCTGTGTCTGAAAAGTGCTCAAAACAGCGATAGAGAAGACCCTTCTTGGTCAGCGGTGGATAGAGAGAGTTGAACAGAGGTGTAGGTCAGAGGCTGCCAGTGAGACCATCACAGAGATCCCATGCGAAAGGAGAGGTTACATGTAGGAAAGAACAGGAGAAAGAAGCCTGCTTATTGGGAGAATAAAGGAGAAAAATGACTAAAAAAGAAAATAAGGCTCTTATCAAAATTAGGACTGATATAACTGGGACATTGTTGATAAAAACTAAATCTGGAAAAAGAAAATTTTACCTTTCATTTAGGTTAAAAAACAGGTCCTATCAGGGCAGTGGAAGTAGAGTAATTAAAAGTTGCCTGGCCCCCAGGACCATAGATATGTAAGACATTCATTTATGTTTCTTATCCATTTCTTCAATGACTCATGCTACAATATTTTTAAGCACCTATCATGTAAAATCACTATTATTTTCTCCACCTAAAATATGATAGACATCATGTAGAGGCTTATAAAATGTAACTCTATCTTTGAGCATAGAAATAAAGAGAAAAATTGAATTGGGTATTGAAGTTAGGAGAAATATACAAAATTGGTTCACAGGGCATGAATAGGGTGGATAGGGTGAGATGACAGGTGGTCCTAAACACCAAGTAGTGATGTGGTACTGTTTTAGGTTGACTGAGCTGGCAGCAGTGGGCAGCCATCTGCTATGTCCCAAATGTTTGTAATCATTCCTCCAAATCCATATGTTGAAGGTTTAACCCCACAATGTTGGTGTTAGTAGGTATGACCTTTTGGAAGTAATTATTTCATGGGGCAGGTATTCTCAAGAATGAGATCTGTGCCCTTATAAAAGAGGCCCCAGAGAGATACCTCGTGCCTTCCTCTGTTTGAAGTTACAGCAAAAAGACTGCCGTCTAGAAAGCCAGCCCTCACCAGACACTGAATATGCTAGCTCCTTGATATTGAACTTCCCAGCCACCAGAATGGTGAGAAATAGATTTCTGCATTTTGTAGCAGCCCCACAAAGACACCTTCCCACACCCCAGAGCACCAACACACTGCATTTTTTAAAATCAGGTTTACTGAGGAGTACTTTATATACGACTATGTAATCACTACCATAATCAAGGTATAGAACAGTTATATCATTCCCCCCAGAATTCCCCGTGTCCCTTCCTAGTCATCCCTTCTCCCGCCCTCAGCCCCTGGCAACAACTATTATATTCTCTGTTCCTATAGTTTTCTTTTTCCAGAAAGGCATTATATATGCCAGTCTACAGTGCCTGGCATCTTTCATTAAACATAATGCACTTGAAATTCACTCATGTGTCATCAGTAATTCCTTCCTACTGCTGAGCAGTATTCAATTGTAACAACGTACCACAGATTTTTTTTTTTTAATCTGTCCACATACCAAAAGCATTTAGGTGGTTTCCAGTTTGTTGGTGATTATTAAATCCACTATGTGTATTGCATATAATTGAATACCATATTTTAATATATCTTCTTCCCACCATTGTAGATTATGGCCTTTGAGGCAATAAAACCATTTTTTTTTCTTCAAGTTTAGGTTTTTTAAATGTTGGTGGGAATACATTAAATTGTAAGCATCAAACTGCTTATATATGAATTAAAAATTTACTGATGATCATGAGAAAATTATTTTCTAAAATAGTTTTGGAATAGGGGCCATAAGAATAATAAGACAGCCGGGCTCGGTGGCTCAGCCTGTAATCCCGCTCCTTTGGGAGGCTGAGGTGAGTGGATTGCATGAGCCCGCGGGTTCGAGACCCGCCTGGGCAAGCAAGACCTCATCTCTACAATAAATCAAAAAATCAGCCGGGCATGGTAGCGCGTGTCTGTAATTTCGGCTACTCGGAAGGCTGAGGCGGAAGGATCGCCGGAGCCCAGCAGGTCGAGGCTGCGGTGGCCGGGAGCGGCCACTGCACTCCAGTCTGGGCGACAGAGTGAGACTCCAACTCAAAAAAAAAAAAAAAAAAAAAAAAAAAACATTCCAACCAAAAGTAAGAGACCCCTTGATTTTGTTTAAGTATTAAATAATGAAATTTGAGTTTTCAAAATAAATTAAGCTATTTTAAATATCAATGAAAATAAAGTTATATTACAAAATCTTCTAACATCTGAAGGTTTTAAAGGATCAAAAGCAGACACATCCTATTTGTGTCTGCAGCCAGAATATTTGTGATAAATTAAACTCTTAAAAAAGCAGGAGAAGACACTGCCAGGGCTGGGGGCACACTTCATCAATAAGAGTACCTGATCTCAAACCAGGCGAAGTGGGGACCAAAGTCAGGCCCAAACTTTACCTGTACAATGACCACTTGTATACCTAATCCTGAATAGTACCCCACATCTTTAAAATGAATAAACAACTAAAAATAAGTTTAAAAAATACTGAAAAGAAACACAGAATAAATCTAACTTAAATGGGTACAAAGTATTTTTCATCTTTATGTTGTAGGTATTATAAACATATCTACTGCTTTTCTTGTGTCATTGTGAAATTGCATTAAATCTTGTGACTGAGTGAAATTCATCAAAATTCATCAAATACTATTAAGAAAATAAAAGGCTGACCTTATTTCATTAGGAGATTAGAGGGTATGAATCAGTATGTGTGGCTGGATATCCTTCTGTTCTCTGAGAAGCACAGCCCTAAATAACTCGCCTACCGCCTCATCCTTACCACTGCCAACATGCAAATTGTGCCATCCTATTTGTGTCTGCAGCCAGAATATTTGTGGCATTTGTATCTAGATTTCAAAACAATCTATTGTTCATAAATCTAGGACACAGCCACAAATTTCTCACCATATCCCATATGAACATTCATCTCCAAACTGTGTTTTGCAGTGCATGAAAAGTAAAACCTTATGAAAAATGGGGGTAAGTAATATAGAAAAGCTTCCTCCTATTAAAGCCTTTGAGTACACTCATTAGTTACACACTCTTTTCTTTATTTCTAGGGTTTATAGAAGATTTGAGCTATGGAAAAAGAAGAAATGGAAAAAGTCTGATTTTATTACTGGGCTGTTAGTAATGTCCTACTCACAATCGTCCTATTTTTCAATTCCCCTGATATTTACAAAAATCCAGCTTACTTTCCAGCAGAAAAGTAGTTATTAAAAAGCAATCATAACAATATTCTAATGCTCATGTGGTATTATAGGCATTTCCAAGAGTTTGCAGACACACAGATCTTTCCAGTCACCACTAATTAACAAAATTTCCGCCATAAAATCAGAGGGATTTCTTTCCAAATGCAAAAATGTTCCTAGTGTGTCTATGAAAGCTCCGGAATAGTTTCCAGAGAGGCATGAGACACACCGACAGGTTGACAGGAATAACCTTCAAGTCATGAGGCCTCCCATCCCAAAGTTACATTATTGTTCCCTAACAACGGGGAACTTAACTATGTCCTCTGCTCTAGAAAGTCTCCAATGCTCCAGGGATTCTTCAGTTCTCCAGGGATTCGTAAGTATCATCAAGGAGCCTGGACACTCTTCCCTCAATCCACCAGGCAACCTCACCGCTGCGAGCTAAGCTTCAGAGCCAGCTGCTACTGGGATCTGGTGCTGCTGTTCACTGGCTGTGTGACTTCAGGCAAGTTCCCTCATGCCTCTTGGAATGTAGTTTTGTACCTGCAAACTGTGGACAATAATGACATCTTCCTCATTGGGATGTTGGGAAACTAAATGAGATGATTCTTCCTTTAACTCTCAGTAACAGGCCTGGCACACAGGAAGTGAAGTGTCAAAGACTGCAATTGCCATGTGGCAGGAAGAGAAGGTAAAAATAATCCTAACATAGCCACCAGCTATTTGGGTGCTTGCTCATTTATTCTGTTCCAGAAGGAGAGAGACACAAGACATTCCCGGGTCAACATCTGATCAGCTAAAACCAGAAATGTGGTTAACAGAGATATCTGAGTGTTTTAGTTTGGCAAAATCAAGGCTTATTCTAAAAAGAGAGAGAACAGGAAATTCTTGTCACTGGCTTCTAGTTTTCCTTGACTGTAACTCAACATATTCCAGATAATCAAGTCCCTTCTTACTACAAAGTGTTAGGCAATTACTACTTCTCACAGACCAAGCAGCTTCCATCATGACCTGAGATTGCATTTTAATTGGATGGGCTGCTCATCTTTTCTTGCTCTCATGCTGTCCACCATCTTCAGCATGGGTTAGAAAAGTAAAGATGAAAACTCATTTGGTTCATACTTGGGAGACAGCGGTCAAACCAGCCATGAAATCATGGTACTTACAAACATGAGGCGGGTAGGTATGTTGTCTGACTGCACCAAAGGGTTTTTATAGAGCCAGATCTCTTCCGGCTGGATGACTCTCTGGAATGGATCCAAAAACTCTGTAAAACTGAAACAAAACAAATAAAAGTACATGAAGGCTAGGTGCTCTGCTACTGTGGGCAGTTCCCAAAGAGACCCACTACTGCACACCCTGGGGGGGAAGGGGGATAGGCAGTCCCTGCTAATGGTTCTCAGCCAGTTAGAACTGGGAAATAACAGAATTACTGAGATTTTATGGACTCTTCTGTTATCACCTTCCAGCAAGGACCAATTCTGTGCATAAGGGAATAGCTGTAAGGCTCTAAAGCCTTGGGAGTTTCAAAGTAAACTGAAAGTGAAATGCAAGATGGTGACTCAGACTAGGGCAAGGCCAGGCCAGCAGCATAGTCTCTAGGAACGAAATGGGCTTGAGTTGGAAAACAGGTGAGGGAGCAACTGACTCCACCTGGCAAGTCTAGTTCTAGTTCTCCATGGTTACCCTGATGGCACCATGGCACCACCATCACCACTGGGGGGGGCAGAGTAAGAATGAAAAACTTCCAAGAAAGAAGGTTGGGATGGGAGGGAAATGCAGACAAAAGGAAAGAAGGCAGGAAAAAGGAGAATAATGTACATTCTGGGGCTGCTGACATAACAGCTTTAAGCATCCTACCTCCTCATCTCTGCACCTCCTGGACCCCACTCACACGCTGAGAACACACACACACACTCGGCTGCCCATGTGGTGTCTCCATTGGTTGGGCAATGAAAAGCAGTCACCTCCAAGACCGGGAAAGAAAGGGGCACAGACTACATGAGTTTGCTTTGTCAGATCTCAGCCATCAGACCACTTCCAGCTCTCCAGCCAATCTCCACCTGAGAAATTCAGATCAGCATGGCTTCAGAAGAGGCTGGAGAGAGCAGAAGGGGCCAGGTCACGCAGGGCTTTGAGTGTTAAGGAGTTTCAATTTTGAGCCAATGAGAGATCTGGCAGAGAAGCATGGGTGGGAAATTCCAATTCAAAATGGTGGTCCTAGCCACGGTGAGGACAGCACTTGGAGTAGCACAGAGAAGGAAAGGCGGGAGGTGGTTGGGGCTACGGCAGCTGTCTTTGCAGAGTGGAGAAGAGAAGGATGGCATGAAAAACATGCAGGCAGGAGTGACTAAAACCGATTCCAAGGCTTATGACTTGGGCTTCTTGGAAAAGGGGTCCCATGAACCAAGATGAGAAGCATGGGGCAGGGGATAGAGAGATCAACTTTTTCTTCCTGTAAGAAACCATCTAGGGCAAGCAGTCCATGCGAAAGCTCGTGACTTTACCAGTTTTAGCACTGAAAGTCCTATGTCCCAGGAAACCCCTCAGTCCTGAGCAAACTGGGACAGTGGTTCACCCGAAAACTGCAGTTCCCAGGCAGAATCAGGGACCTCACAGCCTTGGTTTCTTTCTTTTTCTTTTCCTTTTTTTTTTTTTGAGTAGGAGTCTTGCTCTGTCACCCAGGCTGGAGTGCAATGGCACACTCACAGCCACCGCAGCCTCAACCTGCCGAGCTCAGGTGATCCTTCTGCCTCAGCTTTCCAAGTAGCTGGAACCACAGGTGTGCGCCACCATGCCCAGATAACTTTTTGGTTTATTGTAGAGACGAGATTTTGCCAGGTTTCCCAGGGTGGTCACAAACCCCTGGATTCTCGCTTCCACCTCCCAAAGTGCTGGAATTACAGGCATGAGCCACCACGTCCAGCTATAGCCTTGGCTTCGATCCGAGTCTTGAGACACTGTGTGATCATGATTGACTTGCAGCTTTAGCTTCTCTGTGAGTGTGTGGAGGACAAGTGCTACCCCAGGGCTGTCATCTCAGAGCCCAGTAGGAAGAGGGGCCACCACAGGTGCTCAGAGAATTTCATGACTTTTTGAGACTTTGCACAGATGCCACAGAAAATACTCTCACACTGAGATACCACCTAACCCCAGTAGAATGGTCATCATTAATAAAACAAACAACAACAGATACTGGAGAGGATGCGGAGAAAAAGGAATGCTTCTACACTGCTGGTGGGAATGCAAACTAGCACAACCTCTTTGGAAGACAGTGCGGCGATTTCTGAAAGAACTAGAAATTGACCTTCCACATGACCCAGCAATCCCCCTACTGGGAATATACCCAGAGGAACTCAAATCATTCTGCAAAAAAGATACCTGTACATGTATGTTTGTTGCAGCTCTATCACAATAGCACCAACATAGAACCAACCATGCTGCCCATCGAAGCTGGACTGGATAAAAAAAATGTGGTACATATATACAATGGAATGTTATGCATCCATAAAGAAGGACAAACACATGGACCGTGCAGCAACTTGGATGGATTTAGAGTCAATCATACTAAGTGGTCTATCACAGAAACAAAGAACAGAGTACAAATGTTCTCACTCATAAGCGGACCTTGAACAAGTATCATAATACTGTAAGAAAGGGATTGACAGTAGTGAAACTGCCAGGGGAGGGAGGGGCACACTTCATCAACAAGGGTACCTGCATAATCAGCATTTGTCTACCTAACCCTGACTTGTACCCCATATCTTTAAAATTTAAAAATACTCTCAATTTGATACGCTTCACGCTCAATTCTATTGGTAATCTAAAAGTCCTAAAATCCATCTGTCTTTTGTGTCTCTCTCTCCCTATAGGTGTCTCTCCCTCCTTCCCTTTTCTCTTCTGTCCCCGCCGCCTCTGCCTGTGAGGTTTTAAGACCTAGAAGTCTATATATTTACATAATGTCAATTAGTATTGTCCATGACTGTGCTGCTCAACAGGACACTGTGTCCCCAGTGCCTCCGCCTGCCACACGGGAGCCACTTGGTAACTCGTTGCCAGATGACTGGAGGGACTCGTGCAGTGCCATCCTCTCAGAACCCAGCCAATTCCTCAGCAACCCTAAGCCCAGAACACTTTTACTGTAAAATCCGATGGAAGTGTGCTGAGACACCAGCACTGGTACGCAGTAACTTCTGCTAACAGCCCTCCAAACCTCCTCCAAAGCAAAGGATGGAGGGGTGCCCTGCCTGGGGTACCTTAGGAGACCTGCTCTCTGACCTAGCTCTCCCACCGAGCTGCTCTGTGGGAGCAGCTGCTTCTCACACGGCCTCAGTGTGTTCACCTGCAACATGCGAAGCTGGACTGAATCGAAGACTTCAACTGGAGATGGGTCAGAATCTTCTGAAGAGAACCCTACCTACAGACTGTATAAACTGGGCCTGGTAATGTGCATTTTAAAGCAGTCCCCCACATTTCCCTGATGGGCCCTGAGTCTCCAGCACTGAACTAAGTTACCCCTAAGTGTTGCGTACCCTTGTCTCCAAGAAGAGGAGATTCTGTGATTTAACTCTCCTCATTAACAACTCTTCCACCCTCTGTGGGCCAGGTTCTGGAGTCAGGCCCAGCACCATTCAAATCCCAGCTCTGACTGTGTGGCTCTTGGTGAGACCCTTCACAGTTCTGAGCCTCGGTTTCCTAATCTGTAAAATGGGCATAGTTTACAGAATTAAAATGAAAATTAAATGGAAGAATATATGTACAGTGCCTAACATAACATGAACCGAAACTAGTGTTTTATTGTCATTATCATTTTGTTCTAGTCTATTGTTGCATGTTTTTACTAGACAGCTTTCAGACTTTGATTTTGTGACAACCTGCTCCCTGCACAACAAGTGTTTTTAAAACATTTAAAATAACATGAATTTATTTTAAAAGATGTTTTTAAGCCTATGTAACTGACTTGTGATAACTGAATCTTCCAGAACACACCAGTTTCTATTGCTGCACAACAAATTTCCCCCAAACATTTTATTTTTTTGCTCATGAGTCTGTGGATCAGGAAATTAAGAGGGGCTCGGCTAGAGAGTTCCCCTGATAGACTCTCTTGCTTGGGCACAGTCAATGTCTGTCCACTGACCTGGCTGTTGGTGGGGAGCTCAGCTGGAGCTACCACCTGGAATACCTGCACCTACCTCTCCAGCACTGCAGTCTCAGGATAGTCAGAATTGTCCACGCCCACGGGCAGCACCCAGAGCAGGTGTCCCAGAGTAACAGGCAGAAGCTAGTGGGTTTTTCCAACCTGATCTTGGAAGACATGTAATAGCATTTCCACCACATTCTGTCAGTCAGAAGTGAGTCTTAAAGTCAGTCCAGATCTAAGGGAGGAGAATGAGCTTTGTCTCGTGACTGGGGTGTGGCAAGGACTCACTATAGAAAAGCAGGGGGATGAGGGATATGGCTGCAGCCACCTCTGACATACACTCTGCCACCCACAGGGTGTTATGAACACTGTGATGGTCACACAGCCCCCACTCTGGGAGACCCCAGAACCTTGATTCTCAATTCTTCCCACACAGCCGGCCATAAGACTAGAGAACCAGACATACCGCTGAGCACCTTCCTTCCTCATCGTGTTTATCTTCTGGTTTTTACTATCCTCATGACAATTTTTCCCAGCCCTTTGCAGAATCCCTCACCCCACCTCAAGAAGTTGGAGCCAGAACATATCTATCAAGCAAATTATATCCTCTGGGAGCAGCAGTGCCAAGAAAGATCGATGCCCCTTCTCCAGCTATGCTCCAACCATTGGCGTCTGCTTCAGAAAACCCAGACAGCAAGGCAGCTCTGCAGAGAGCCAGGGTCTCAACAAAGCAGACAGGGGTAGAGGTAGGCATGTGGTGAAATGGGAAGTCCTGGAGACATTAAGCATGTTCCCAAGAGAGGACATGCCCAGTCCTGGAAACATCCTTCTATAAGCTCTTTGGGAGTAACTTAGAAACCAAGAAATGTGAACCCTCCCCCTCTAGGTAGGAAGTGAAAGTGTGGTTGCCAGCAGCATGTTAGGTCAGCGGTTTCCAAACTTTAATGTGCCCAGAAATCACTTGGGGGTCTTGTGACTACAGATCCAGGTGTAGCAGGTTCAGAAAAGTTCTGAGAGCTGGCATTTCCAGCAAGCTTCCCAGGGATGCAGTGCTGCCAATCTGTGGATCAAACCTTGAGCCACAAGAGGCTATGGCATCAGTATCACCTGGGATCTTGTTAAAAATTCAGAATCTCTGGCCCCACTCCAGACTTATTGAATCAGAGTCTGCATTCAGGCAGGTACAACCTAAACTCACCTTGGAAAGCCCATAAAATCATCTCAAGCGCCACTTGTGCCATGAAAGGGGATAAAAATATATAGAAAACAAAAATGTAAACTCAAAGGCACAACAGCAATGTGGGGCCATTTGGTGTAGAGGAAAATAGTCCTGCAGGCCTTAATCACTCTTGCAAGTGTCAGCATATTCCCGGTCAATATAGTGATTGACGTCCTTGAGTTTTCAAGAAAAGGCTGAAGACAGTAGAGCAACTCTTTAACCACTGGGAGGTGTGTAAAATCACTTAATTTACTTTTATTTACAATAAACACAGTGCACCTAAAAATATCTTAATGCCCAAAGGCTCTGATGGATCCATCAACCAAAGCTCCTCCAGGGTCGAGGACCAACCTGTTGTTCTGAGAATGACCTTTTCCCATCTCTGCAGAGCCTCCATTAAGAAGAGCTGGAGTGTCCATGCACATAACTCATGGCCCTCTGTACTCAAATTTTGTGGCTACATGTCCCACATCACGATTTGCTTAAGAGTGGAGTAAGACTCCTAAAACTTTATCAGGTTTCTTGACCAAATATAAACAGAAAGGAAGAGAGAGCCCCCATGTGAGAAGGAGTCATGAACTCTGATAGATCACAAGGTGTCATTAATCATTTTTTTTTTAAAAGTGTTATTTAATGAGACTGTATAGGTGTGAAAGTGATATTTTCTTTTTTGTTTTCAATAAATTCTGATTCAGCAGCCAGTGCCAGTCTAACCTCAAAATCACTGACTTCCTTCATCATAAGTATTCATTAAATGTTAACTATTGTCAACATCATTTTACTTATTAGGGATTCAAACTAAAAATAAGATGTCTAGGGAGGGAGTGGGATTGGCAGTAGTGGGAAACAGCCAGGGGAGGGGGGCCCACCTCATCAACAAGGGTACCTGCATAATGAACATTTGTATACCTAACCCTGAATTGGACCCCACATCTTTAAAATAGAAATGTAGGCCAGGCTCGGTGACTCAGCCTGTAATCCCGCGCTTTGGGAGGCCGAGGTGAGTGAATTGCCTGAGCCCGCAGGTTCGAGAACCGCCTGGGCAACTTGGCGAGACCTCATCTCTACAATAAATCAACAAATTAGCCAGGCGTGGTAGCATGTGCCTGTAGTTCCAGCTACTTGGAAGGCTGAGCGGAAGGATCGCCGGAGCCCAGCAGGTCGAGGCTGCAGTGCCCGGGAGCGGCCACTGCACTCCAGTCTGGGCGACAGACTGAGACGCCAACTCAAAAAAAAAAAAAATTTTTTTTAAATAAAATAAAATAGAAATGTATTTTAAAATAATAATAATATCAATTTGTCACTAGAACCAGAAAAAAAAATAAGATGTCTAAACTGTGCAAGTCAAGTGTTTCTACATGAAAAGCAGAGTTTCTACATGAAAAGCAGAGTTAAGATAACGATACCATTTCCTTTCATGACAATTATAACTGTTCAAAGTCAAGGAACTTGCTATTGGATTTTAATTCAAGACATGTTTTTATTTATTTGCTGTTCGAATCAAACAATTCTCTTAATCTGTTCATATCTTAATTTTTCCTTGGCAAAGTGGAGACAGTGTTACATGTTTTCTCTTCAGTTTTCTCATGATACAGTTTGAAGAATTTGGAAAAAATACATGAAAATTCAAAGATGTAATTCTAACTTTGTGCCAAACAATTCTCTCTTTAACTCATGCATAGTGTAGATGTTTGAACCCTCTTAGACAGGGCTCTTAATTATGTAGTTCATATGTGCATACATACAAAATACATACGCACAACATACACATAGACACAAACACACACACACTGAGCACGAATCTAAGTGAGTGAAAGGCAAGCAAAAGCATTCAATTTTCTAAGATGCAGGGAGAATCTACTAAAATTAACTGAAATAGACAAGAGGCAAAGGAGGATTTGATATTGACAAAGAATGAAAACCAGAAAGAAAACTAAAGTAGGAGTGATGTGAAAGCAAAACATAACAGAAAACCACACACCTTTTCTCTTTGGGTGAACCTTAGCTGCTAGTTACTTTTTTATGCTAAATTACAAAAATACTGCCTCATTCCCTTTTTTGGTCACATAAATCTTCAACTACAAGCAGTGGATGCAATTCCAGGGGCACATGAGACCACTGGGGACTGTCCTGGCCTTTTACCAAAGGCATCAAGTAAGAACATGACCCCATCCCTCAAACGATTCCCCAGACCAGAGCTAGATGGGGCAGCATCGAGACTTGTGACAGATAAACAGTACAATCACATACAGTCTCTCTCTCTCTCTTTCTCTTTCTCTCTCTCTCTCTCCCTCTCTCTCTCTCTCTTTCTCTTTCTCTCTCTCTCTCTCTCTCTCTCTCTCTCTCTCTCTCACACACACACACACACACACACACACACACACACACACACACTTCCATACTCCTGGTGGTTAGCCCTGTTTCCATAGCTCAAGTTGACTTAAGCAGTCCAGGTTACATATCTAGTTATATACAAAGGGTGCAGTGGACTATCATCCTGGCCAATATTTAATTCAACCAACAAATATTTACTAAGTGTCTATGATGTGCCAGGTACATCTTATAATTCTGGTGAATAACAATATGGTCCCTACTGTTATGGAGAGTACAGTCAAGGAAACTGAGTCACAACCAATTGGTGAATGAGATGTCAAGGTTTTTAGTTATAGGCATCAGAAGATAAGAGATTACCACCTTACTCCACAATAAAATGTCTAGATTAGGTCACCTCAGTAGTTAGACCCATGAAATGGTCTCCCACCAAGAGCTGCCTATAAGGAGCCTGGTTCACTAGGGATATTCCCGAGTATATATCTGTTGTGGCCCACACGCTGAGTGTGGCAACAGATGCAGCCCAAAGTTGGGAAGCTGGAAGAACAGCTGATCTTGACATCGCATCAGTAGGAACACCAAGTCCCTGACCAAAGGATGTGATGCTACTGTCCTCTTGTGCCACTTCTAACTCAAAGCCAAGTTTCCAAAGGCCCAGAGTATCTCCACCATCTTTTAAAATATTTCACGGATATGTCAATGACCCTTAGTCCTTGGGCTTTTTCAAGATAGGTTAACACTCCAGGGGACATTTAAATTCAAGCACTAGATGACAGACCTTGCCATCCTTTCCCCCAACCATAAATAACACAAGATTATACTGAAATATGAACTTAATAAGATCATTAGACTTGGTTCAAATGCCTGCTGAGTGAATTGAAAAAAAAGTCACTTAACTTCTCTGAGACTTCATATCTCTCCAGTCTTCCAGGATGGCCAGACCTACCACTGCCATAGTGAATATTTTATTCACAGTGCGCCTGGGGCACTGAAAGCCTCCATAAAAGGTGGCAGCTCTTTTTGCAAATGTGAATATGCTGAGTCTGAGAAGGCTGCCTCTTCTTCTTTAAACCCTGCCTGAGGGTGGTGGGATTCCGTGTGGGGAAAGGGAATCAGATAGAAGAGTAACAACAACAAACCCTCATAATTTGGCCATTCTATGAGCAAACAATGGCCCAGAAAGTCACTTTCAACCCCTGAGATCTGAAGGAGAAAAAAAAAGAAAACAAAAACATGGTCACACACACACACACACACACACACACCACAGCTTTCCAGGTGAAAGTCAAAAGAAAAGCAGATTTCTTAATTGCGCTATTGACTTTTCCTCCCTAGTTGGTCTCTCCTGGGCAAGACAGAAAAACCTAACAAATGGGCCTCGGATGTGGTCAGCACAACAGGCAGGCCACTCCACTCCTGGCAAGAAGAAGGCATATTGGATTTTTCATTAGTTCTGGGAACAGGGAGTAGATGTGGTTGTCGAGAGAACATGTTGATGGATTACCCCTGTGAGCCAGTGGACCAGCAAACTGCCTCCAGATGGGTCTTACTCAGTTGGAGTAGTTGACTATCCCCAATAACAAAAGTAACAATTAGAATAATAATCATAGCTAGTTGTGATGTTGGCAACATCTTATGCCAAGCCCTCTGCTTATTGCTTTCCAACAGGACTTCATTTAATCCTAATAAAACTCCCATGAGGTAGGAATTACCATTATTCCCATTTTATAAATGAGGTCACTGAGGCTACGAGTTGTTGGATGTTCATTATTCCTCAGTGCATACACTAAAATTAAGGAGGTCAAGAAACTCACACCACACACACACACAATTTCCCCACCAGATGAATGGCATCTGCAATTATTTTAACATAGACAAACGTTGCCACAATTAGAGATATAGCAAAATGGCCTTATTCTTGGGAAATGCAACATGTTGATCTCTCCATTCTCAGTGTGAATGAATGATATCAGATTTTTGCAGAGAGCAGTTTGATGTTTGTTGGGAAAGAGGGAAGAAAAGAAAGAATGAATGGGAAATGAGGTGGAAGGAGAAATGAAGACCCCCCCCAAGAAGTTTCTCCCACCAATCTCTCCTACCTATTATTCCAAGAGCAGCTTCCTTTGCAGCAGTCGATTTAATCAAATAATCAGCCCTCTCATCTGAATAGGGGAGAACCGCATGGAGAAGACCAAAGAACAGGATGCCTCCCAGCAGATGCAAAGTCTGAGGCTTAGCAAGCATAAGACTCCACCTGAAGCAGAGTCAGGATTCATACCCTCTCATCCTCACTCTAAACCTCACACTCTTTTCAACGATGGGGGCAGGAATTTAGGGGGGCTACCTGGGTTGGATTTTCATTCATCCCTCACTGGCCACATGACCTTGGGCAAGGTACTTCATCTCTCAGGTCTCGCTTTCCTCATCTCTAAGTGACATAGTTAATAGCACCTACCTCTGAGGGATAGTGTGTGACTATTAAATGAGTCAATTCATGTGAAGTGCTTAGAAGGAGACCTACACAGAGTCAGTATTCTACAGATATGCTAAATGTAGGCAGCGTAAAGCCTAAAATTAAGGCCCAATATCATGTCTTGTCTTGACATCTGAGGCAGGAATGGATTCAAACGTCCTAACCACAAGTTTACCCTATCACTCCGTTCATGGGGATAGGGTCCTATAGCCAAATGACCATTCTAATCAAGGTGACTAGGCACAGTTCCTGCTTATCCCTGAATGATTCGTCTCAGTTTCCTGCCAGGCCAAAGAATTATTCGAACAAGTCAACCACATCCTCCTGCAGGAACCTGGGGCCACCCCACCCTCTTAACACTACAACACCTGTTTCCCACAGCCCCTGGTTGTCCACACTCTTCCTGTGTGGCCCTACATGGAATGCAGTGTCCTCCTCTTCTGAGCTGTGAGTATATGTGATGAATAAGCTGCTGTCAATCCCATCTGTCTAGTCTTGGGTGTCATGTGTGGCTGTCCCCATAATCCTAGGACAGAAATCCCTCCCTTGACAACAGGGTGAATGGAAAAAAATTAAAACGTGTACTCCACTGCTGTGCCCTCCTAAATATATGGGGGTGAGATGTGTGAGTAGCCAGGCAATATGGGAATACATGGGGCAAGCCTGGGGATGCCATCCATCTATCCAGTTGCCAGGGCATGGAAAGGAGGAAACTAGAAATAGGGCTGCATGGGTGAAATGAAGCGACCAACTCAAAGCCTCTACCCGCTCATACCAACTTTTCTTCAGCTTTTAGAAAAATTACACTAGTTTGCATTCTTTATGCATGGTTCCTAATACTGGGGTCACAGAACCTTCTGTGCCCCCAATACAATATGACATGAAGTATACACCATCCCCATTGAGCATTTTCCCCAAACATGTGTAATCTGAATCTCAAGTCTTTGGACCCAACAGAGGCATAGGAACAAGTCAAACACTCTCAACAAACAATTAAAGGGACCCAGGAATAAAGCCAGAAGGAACATTACAGATTACAAGAGCCTGAAGAGACAGAATAACCAAATGCAAAATATGTATTTTGACTAGATGTTGGGTCAAAAAAATAAAAAGCATATTAAAAAGAAACTTTTAGGATGACTGAGAAAATTGAGAGAATGGAGAATTAATTGGATATTAGGTGAGTTAAGGAAGTATTAGTAATTTCCTTCAGTGTAGTAATAACATGGATACGTAGAAGAATGCTTTCTTTGTAGGAGAAGCAGCTAAAACATTTAGGGTGTTTAGGATCATGATAGGGCAACAACTTACTTTCAGGTAGTTCAGAAAAATGTATATAAGAAACACACAGAGAGAGACATAAAGAAAATATGATAAAATGATAGCAAGTGATACATCTAGGTGGAGTATATGGGAGATCACTCTACTCTTTCGATCTTTCTGAATATTTGGCAGTTTTCAAGACAAGATGTTGGCAAAGAATAGTCCGGAAGCAGTACCTCAAAAGTAGGGAGATAGCATAGAGGATAGTGTTACCAGTTGAAAAGCCTGTGTTCTACCTTTGCCTCTTACTAGTGCTGTGACCTTGGGCAAGTTACTTATATGCCCACTCTGAGCCCTAGTTGCTGCCTTTGTAAATGAAGATCCTCAGGGGCTATGGTGAGGAATAAGCAGTGAGATGATGCAGAACAGACTTAGCAAAGCGCTGACTGCTCTATGCTCAAAGTACCTTTCCTTTCTGCAGGAATTGTCTCCAGTCACAACAGGATACTCAAAAACCACTCTGCCTCATAGAAAAAGCAAAACACATTCAAACCTGCCTGTAATAGGGCACAGCGTAAATGTAAGTATATTCTGCAGAAACACAATGTTCACAAACCATACGATCAGCCCAGAAGTCCAAATGTTTAGTGCAACTATTTTCAAACATTTTACAGAGGGTGTCTTCCCTTTGGGAGTAAACAGAAGACAGAAAATGTTTTTGTTGCCTAAACTCAAACAGAAAATCCTAGGTAAATCTACGTAAACCCAGATTGCAGAGGCTGACACTGCAGGGTCCAGCGGGGGCCTTATGACCTGGGGCAACCATTTAATAGCCCTCCTCATCTGTAAAATGGGCAGAGCACTCTGCTGGGAGGTGGTTAGGATATGAGATAATTGGCAGGACCCACAAGAGGCACTTGACAACTGGCATTAACACTACAAATCACCAAAATAATCCAAATTAAAAAAAATTATTCCTAAAAAATTGGTGGAGAAGGCCTGAAAATTCCTACAACTAAAAGATATAAAGCAATTTTGCTCATTGGCCACTGATACACTACAGAATTGAATGTTTTATCAGCCGAAGCCTATTTGTGGGAAATATTTAGTTTCAACTAGATATCAGGGAAAACCATGGGGAAAATAATGAGAAAAATCAGAAAGAAGAAAGGAGGGCAGGAAAAGAAATCAGAAACAGAAGAAAAAAGAAACTGGAAATAGGTCAAGTCATACACAAAAATGAGTCACCTTCAAAAATTCAGGTAAAAGGTGCCCTGGACCCTAGGGTGCTGGGAAGCTGTCTCCTGGCTCAGTGCTGCTCTGGACGCTTTCTAAAGCAGCTGCCTAATAACTTACAGTAATGACAAGTTGGCGAAAGTGAGCTCTGCAGTGGCAGGTCACTGGGCACAGCTAGGCCACTAGCTTGAGATCCAGGGAAACTTGGAGAATCCACCTCCCATTGGATCCCAGACAATCTCAGAGCTCGAACCTGCCCCAGCACAAGTCGGGCCCTCTCTCCCAGCCAGACTAGCAGCAGTCCAGAGACCTCCAGGACTGAACTCTTCCCTGGGCCAAATAAATGTCCCAATGGGAAATGATGTTTGGTACAGGGCCCCCTTGGCTGTATCTGAGTCATAGGCAAAAAGACATACCTACAGACACCAGAAGATGCACCCAGCAGAGTTGGACATGAGGAAAAGTGTGTATTTCTTTGCTAAAAGACCTCAATCTTCAACTAATCTTTGGTTCTAACATATCTAGTGAAAGGTTCATTCCAGGATTCAATAAGAGTCTTTAGGAATTTAGTAAAAGCACTCTGGGATATCCTACATACACACCCTGGACCAGGACACAGTAAAACTCCAGGACATACCTCTGTGCAGAGATGGGGGCTCTAGGTCAGGAGAGGATGCCGATCGACATTCAGGGGCAAACACAGTGAAGCTAGAAATGGGTTTGAAGAGGCTTCTGCCATTTTCATTACAGTACACCAACCAGGGAGCACATGCTCCTAAACAAGGGCCTATGAAATGTCTTTGAGGATTTCCTCCCTTGTAACCTCATCTGAACTCCCCTGGTGCCCATAAGCAATGGCACAGGTGGCAGGAGGCCTTTCTTTCTACTGCTCCCTTGAGGCCATACCTCAAGGCAAAAATCAACAGTCATGACCTAAAGCCTCTGATCATTTTTCTATGACCTTATTTTTCCCCATAGAGGGATAAAGCCATGTTTTAGAATGGTATGGCAGGTAGAAGGAGTCAAATGTATGAAATGGAACAATCACAGATCAGAAGGCTGAGGCCTGGGGCAGCCATGATCAGACAACAAGCTGAAAGCAGGGGGCCAGGACAGGGCTGCAACTACATGGGCATGAGATGAGACTCCAGGATACACTTTCTGCAGCACACCTGCCTGCTTGGCAGACCTCTGGATAAGGCGAGAGCTTCCCTCTACTCTGAAAAATGGCCAGACCTGTGGTTTTCAAGCAAATAAGGGGCCCTGATTTTTGCCCCAACAGTTTTAGCTCCTGGCAGACATCACTAGGTGTTTCCAAGGTCACCTGTGCTGCAAACTCTGAACACCTCAATGCAATGTCAAACAGAGATATCTCACTCATGTAGTCTATAGACCAGGTCTTGACAGCTGGAGACATCCCCAAGCTGGTGTCTGTGGCCCTACCAATGGCCACCACCTCAGCCAGGAGCCATCAATGATTGCCTGTTTGATACAACTGGGCTCTGTGGTTGAGATTGAGCTACTCACTTTGTATATCCCTAAGAAGCAGATAGGGAATAACTGGGTCATCATTGTTGCAGCAAAGAGTCAGTGGCATTTCTCTGATGATTAATGAGACTGGGCAAATCAAAACCACACTGAGATACCACCTAACTCCAGTCAAGATGGCCATCATTCATAACTCAAAACACAACAGATGCTGGAAAGGATGTGGGGAAAAGGGAACACTCCTACACTGCTGGTAGGAGTATAAACTAGTACAACCTCTATGGAAAACAGTGTGGCAATTTCTAAAAGATCTAAAAATCGGCCTTCATATAACCCAGCAATCTCCCTTCTGGGAAAATACCCAGAGGAACTCAAATCATTCTTCAAAAAAGATACCTGTGCACGCATGTTTACTGTAGCACAATTCACAATAGTAAAAACATGGAACCAACTGTGCTGCCCATCAAAAGCTGACTGGATTTTTTAAAATGTGGTCAAGATAGAATATTATGCGGCTATAAAAAAGGACAAAATTACGAACTTCCCAACAACTTGGATGGATTTAGAGTACATCATACTCAGTGATCCATCGCACAAAGAACTGAGTTCCACATGTTCTCACTTATAAGCGGACCCTGAACGCTTCTCACAATGCCACACGAAAGGGATCGGCAGGTCACTGTCAGGGAAGGAGGGGGTCACATAACACTAACAAGGGTGCCTGATCCCAGACCAGGTGAGTGAAGACCAGTGGGAGGCCCAAACTTCGACTGTACAGTGACCACTTGTGTACCTAACCCCAAACTGCTCCCCATATCTTTAAAATAAAAGAAAAAGTCAGTGGCCCGAGGCAGAACATTAGGACCATGGCACAACGCTAGCTCCACAAGGACAGCAGGCATTTTGACTGCTTTTGATCTGAGCAGTATCCCCAGCACTGAGAACAGTGTCTGGCAGGTAGTAGGTGCTCAGTAAGTGTTTGTTGAATTAATGACCGAACAAATAAATCCATGTCAGTTGTCTCAATAAAGATGCAAGCCTCTGCCACCTGGAGTCTTTAGTCAGAAGCTGGCAGCTAGCAGCTTGGACTGAATGCAGCCTGCTGCTGTGTTTGGTTTGAGCTACTCCGTGTTATAAAAAATGTAATCCATAGCCAACATTTTAAAACTAAGAGTTCTCATATCAAAATCAGTATCCTTGGCTTCTGTTGAAGAATTTGGGCTGGCAACCTTTGGTCTGCATTCCTCCACGTAGCAGTCAGTCCGAAGAACTAAGAAGCAGTTGCCCATTTTGGACAAGGAAAATGCCCACCCCATGATGCTTCCTGTCCAGACCACCGCACCCAGGTGTGCTTGTGACCCACTTTCATCCCAGTAGTGCAGTGTGACATCTGTGTTCCCCTCTCACGGCTGCTAAGACTGGTTGTCAGTTGGTCTGAGCGTGGGAGTTATTTCACAGTCCCCAGGTCCTCTTGGTCCCCTCTATGAAGCCAGCTCCCTGATGGACAAACGCTCCTGTCTGTTCTCAGGGAGCCTGGTCTTTGCTGGATACTCATCCGTTGAGCGGTTCGTTAAGACTAATTGGTTCACACCAGTTGTGTGTCCAAGTGTCCCCACCCACCACCACCATCACCATTCCCCAGTGAAAGGTTAATTTGCAGACCTCACTGTCTTCCTCATCTGTCCCAACTGATGGAACGATACCAGTCCCACGGCACTCACTGAGAACTGGGCTTGATACATCGTAGACTGCCTGAATTGCTCCTTCTTCACTCAGTAAATGAGATGCTATCCTCATGGGCATCTAGAGGAAAAGAGGAAAGAGCAAGAGAGGGAAGCAGGGAGCGAGGGTGGGAGCAGTTAACTGGTAATTAACTTAGTGCTTCCTACAGACCGGGAATCCGCCAGACATTGCTCACATTTTATCTCAATCATTACAAGTGGAAAACAGGCATTGTTATCTCCATTTATCATCAAGAGAAACTGAAGCTCAAGGAGGTTTCTTGACCTATCCAAAGTCATTCAGGTAACAAGCAGCAAAATTGGAATTCAAACTTCTAACTGTAATCCTGGGCTATTTCCACTGCACCTCATTTTGGGAATTTGGGGCAAGAGTACACTGAGCTGGAGTGGGGCAATGTGTGGGCTGAAGTCCATAGCTCGACTCATTGAAGGGTTGAAGCGCGGAGGTAGATCCAGAGCCTGTCCAGGTGGTAGTAGTAGTAAGATAGTAAGGAATGCAGGCTGGAGCTAGTTAGCAGCATGTTGGACTAGGGATCAAAAGAGCTAACTAGCTATGACTCAACCACTGATGACCTTATAATTGCAGAAATCACTCTTCCTCCAATGTTGTTATTACAAGCATGTATTCTGAAATGTGCATCCTTGGGTTTGATGTTGGTCACATTGCTTTACTTCTCTGTGCCTCAGTTTCCTCATCTGTAAAAGGATTATTATAAACTCAATGACTGTACACAGTACACAGGTTTAATAAGTGTTAGCTGTTACTCATCATTCATTTATTCACTCACTCATTCAGCACTCATGGACATCCCACCCAAGTGGCAGAACTGTTTTGAGGCTCCAAGTAGGATAATAAACATGAAGCACTTTATAAACTGTGACAACCCTACTCAGAGGGAGCTGGCGTTTACCCTGTCCTCCTAGACACTGGTATCCTGTTCTCTAATCACTCTCCCTGCTCACTTTCTCTTCCCCAAGCTCCTCTTCCCTTCATCCAGGCTCTTCCTGAATAATGTCACACCACAAGGCCATCTTGAGACTCATCTCTTCTCCAGTAGGAACTACATCTGCTCTTTGGCATCCCTTGACTTTTGGGAACTCTTCCCATCAACATCTCCATCTCTGAGTCCTCACTCTTCCTCCTGTCTTTTAGCTCCAATTGCCTCAGGGTTGACAGTCGTGGATTTCCTGCCAGCATGGGAAACAAGTCAAGGCCAGGTAGGAGGCAGTCACCAACTCAGGGAGCCAGGACACTTGTATTCTATTCTTGGCTTAGCTGCTAAGGCAATTTGAGTAAGTCATTTACAGTACTCTCTTCTTTCTGCACCTCATTTTTCTCATTAAGGAACTGGACTGCATGACTTCGGAGTTTTCTTTTTGTCTAAATGCTGTAAATAATCCCTCCCAACAATAGAGACTCCAACAATTTTGGGACCCCTTCTATATTCCGGTGCTGAATTATGCCATTAACATATACTATTTCATTCATACTTTATCACGACCCTATAAGGTTATTTGCCCATTAAAAAACTGAGTTTAGAGGTCAAATAATACTGGTAAGAGGAGCTAATCATGAGCTGTGAAAGAAATCAAATGTTGCTTCTCCACTTTACATGATTTCCCAAAATCTTTTAACTTGTAGTTTTTGGGTTTTTTTTAAGATTTTAGTTGGAGTCTCACTCTGTCGCCCAGGCTGGAGTGCAGTGGCACGCATGCTCACAGCCACCCAAGCGGCGACCTGCTGGGCTCAGGTGATCCTTCCACCTCAGCCTTTCAAGTAGCCGGAACTACAGGTGCACGCTACCATGCCCAGCTAATTTTTTTTGTTTGTATGTTTGGATTTTATTGTAGAGATGAGGTCTCGCCAAGTTGCCCAGGCTGGTCTCGAACCCCTGGGCCAGGCAATCCTCTCGCTTCGGCCCCCAAAGTGCTGGGATTACAGGCTTGAGTCACCACGCCTGGCCAACTTGTGATTTTATAAATGGCATCAATATGTCTTAAAATGAGTCAGTTTCCAGTGTAGCTAGCAGTGTTACCAATCAGAACGATCCCATTGTAAAAATACTAAAGGTGTGTCTAAATCACTAAAAGTCACATTCAGTGGAAGAGTTACTTTCCCACTTGGATGTGTAATTGCTTTGCTTGAAAGTATAATATGACCCCTGTTTCCTACCCTCCCTATTCATTCTATCTCACCACAAGCAATTTTTTTTTTATTTCCCTGGATGAAAAAAGTCCTCAAAGGGAAACATTTTACCAATGTGGAAGAGGTAAAACAAAAAATGGCAGAAGTACTAAAAGGCATCAAAATTGGCAAGTTCAAAAACTGTTTTGAGTAGTGAGTAGTGGAAAAAGTGTCTCAATAGGTGTACAGCATCAAACAGAGTACTTTGAAGGTGACTGAAGTTTAAACATGTAAGAATAAATACAATTTTTTACAAGTAAATTCTGGGTTGGCCCCCCCCCCCCCGCCCTTGTAGTAGTATTAGGCTCATTTTACAGCTGGTCAAACTGAGGCTCTCCAAGTTCACACAGTATTCGTGCAGCCAGATCTCAGAACCACATTTGAATGATTCCAGAGTCCACGTTCATACCAGCCAGTTAGTACTGCCTCATATCAAAGGGAAAGTGGAGAACAAGGGAGTGGGTCTATGTCTCACATCAGAAGTTGATCTTTTAAAGGAACATATGAGAAGAAGCACGAAAAAGCAAAAGAAATGGAAAGAAAGGCACTCACAGATGGAAATTGGTGGGGATGTCCTGGTTTAAGGCTGCTGGCAACATCTTTAAGACTGATGGTGAGCGTGAGCAATCTACAAAAACAGGCCTTGGTCTCAACATAGCCATCAAATGCCCCAACACATGACCTTGAGAATGGCACCTGTGTGTCTGAACCTTGGTTTCCCCATTTATAAGATAAGAGAGCTGCTTGGGTGGTCTCCAGTGATACCATTTACTGAATTTTAGGGTTTGGGAGCTTCTAACTTGACCACAGAGCAAAGTAAGAACACTCTAGAGTGGTGGTTCTTGCCCCTGGCTACTTACTAAATTCACTCATTATACTTTTTCAAATGTCACTGTCCTTGTCTTACCCCAGAACAATTCATCAGAATCTCAGGGCTGCCAGGATAGGGCACCCCCACTCTGAAGCCACCTTACAAGGAGAGACAGGCAGGAGGCAACTCAGGAGGTCAACAGGACAGATCTATTGATTTCTTTTATTTGAATTTTCTCTTTGATTTTGTCTTTATCTGGTTTATTTCCCTGCTGAATGAATCAAAAATGGTTCGTTTAAAAAAAAAAAAACTAAAAAGAAACCCACAGTACCCAGCATCAAAAACTAAGTACATGTTTTGAGTTTCGCCTATGGATCCTTCTACTTCACAGCACTCCCCTTCTGAAGAAGGCCCCATTCCTTGTGAGCTAAGCCAGCGGGCAGGGTTCTTTTGGTTTGTGCCACTTGTCCTCGCTTTAGACTGGCCTGTGCTGAAAGTAGGTCCCTTAGCTTTAGAGGCCACTCTCAGTGGGTCACATCAAGACTAGGGCTTGGGCGTAGGAAAGAGACAAGGGACACCCCTCCAGTCCTAACGCAGAGGTATGGCTTCTGTGCAGGAACAAAAAGTAGAGCAAACATTCGTTGAACCTAAAGGCTTGCCAGGCACTGGGATCCAGAGTGAATAGGGCATTGCCCCTGCCTTCAGGGAGCTCACAAACTAGGGGGAAGGCACAGCTTTATTCACTGATGGTATGAGATTCCTCTTGCTGCTGTGACAAATTACCACAAACATCATGACTTTAAATTAACACAAGTTCTAGAAGTAAAAAGACAGATGCAGATCTCCCTGGGCTAAAATCAAAGGACCAGCAAAGCTACATTCCTTTATGGAAGCTCTAGAAGATAATCCAGTTTCTTGCCTTCTCCAGCTTCTGGAGGCCACCCTCTTTCCTTGCCTTGTGGCCCTTTCATTTATCAAAGCCAGCAATGGTGTGTTGAGTGCTATCTGCATTGCATCACTCTGACCCTCTCTTCTGCCTCTTTTTTCCACTTTTAATAGCTCATGTGATTAGACTAGGACCACCACATAATCCAGGATAATCTCTCCATCTCAAGGTCAGCTGATACAAACTTAATTGCAGCATCTGCAACTTTAACTCCCTTTGCCATGTAAGGTAGCACAGTCACAGGCTCCAAGGACTGGGATGTGGCCATCTCTGGGGAATATTATTCCGCCAGTGCTTTGGTTTGAATGTGTTCCTCAAAGTTCATGTTTTGAAAACTTGATCCACGATGCAACGGTATTAAGAGTTGGGATCTTTAGGAGGCCATGAAGACTCTGCCCCCATAAATGAATCAATACAATTGTTGAGGGAATTCGTTCCTTATAATAGGACAACTCAAGTCCCCTTTTTATTCTCTCTCATCTTCTCTCGTCCTTCCACCATGTGATGATCCAGCAAGAAGACCCTCACCAGATGCTGACACCTTGATTTTGGACTTCCTAGCTTCCAGACCCATGAGCCAATAAAGTTCTGTTTGTTATAAATAAGCAACCCAACTTTTGAGCTGTGTTATAGCAGCACAAAACAGACCAAAACAACCATACACTGACCACTTATGGTGATTGAGTATTTGCAATGATACACTGTTAGGTGAGAGGGCAAAAGCAGATCCTGTGCTCTCCCATTTGTTGTTGTTATCCATATAACATGCAAATGTGTGGAGGAAAAGAAGGAAATCCCCAAAATGTTAACAATGGTAATATCTGCATTATCACATCACATACATCATTATGTGGCACTTATTACCACAAAGATATTTGCTCATCACTGGTCATCCCCAGCAGACTGAAAGCTCCATGGTTGCAGAGCCCTCGTTTGCCTCTTCCTATCTGTCTCAGTCCATTAATGTTGCTATAAAGGAATATCTGAGGCTGAGTCACTTTTAGTGAAAAGCGGTTTATTTGGCTTACGATTCTGATGGCTGGGATGTTTAAGATAGGAAATCTGAACCTAGTGAGGGGCTCAGGCTGCCTCTACTCAAGGCAGAAGGTGAAAAGGAGTCATGTGTGCAAAGATCACATGGCAAGAGAGGAAGCAAGAGAGAGAGGAGAGAGGTGCCGGGTTCTTTTAATAACCAGCTTTCATGGGAACTAATAGAGTGAGAAATCAGTTCTGAGGGAGGGCATCCATTTATTCATGAGGGATCTACTCCCTAACTCAAACCCCTTCCATTAGGCCTCACCTCCAACACTGAAGATCAAACTTCAATATGAGGCTTGGAGAGGTCAAACATCTAAACCATAGCACCCTCTATCCTAGGGCTCCATCCTTGGTATCGGACCCATGGTGGTGACCCCAGTTGACAATGCCCAAAGACTCATTGTGTACCTGGCACATTCTAAGTGTTTTACACACATTAACCCACTCAGTCTTCACAAGACCCCTAAGCGGGCAGCATTAGAGCTCCACAGTTTGCACCTGAGCAAACTACTCCAGCTCACTTCTCCCAAAGTCACCTACAGAGCCCTCAAAAGGGTCACTTGGCACTCTTGCCTGCCTCTATTCACAGAAGTCAGCTCCAATGCCATGCCCTGTCCCCAAATAATACTTTCTAATTTATTCTCATTCTTACCTGGATAAAGACTCTTCCCAGAGACATTCCATATGGATAAGGATGCAATCTGCAGAAACCCACCCCACATCTTGGCAGGGACACCATTCAGGGAGGGCTGAAGGGGTAAGTCCCCCAGCCTCAATGGAGCATAGGGAGCCAAGAGAGGAGGGGGAAGAGGGGGGTCTTCACCAGTTCAGTACAGTGGAAGGTGCCTCCACTGGTTCAATAGTGAGGATAGAGAGGCTGCACATGCCAGCCAGACCCCGGGCCTGGAATGTACCATCTAATCCACCAATGTTGCTATTGTCCACATTAACTCTCACTCCAGTCCAACTACTCTGGCCTCCCTGGGGTTCTGGAATTTGCCAGTATGCCCCCATGTCAGGAAATTTGTCCTTACTGTTCCCTCTACCTAAAATGTTCTTCCCCAGACACCTGTGTGGCTCACTCCTTGCTTTCTTCAGGTCTCTGGTCAAATAGCATCTTATCAGTCAGGTTTACTATAATATTTCTATATAAACAGCAATACTCTCTACCTAAATCAGTCCTCCCTCTTCTTCTGCCTTTAATTTGTTTCTACTGCTTATCAGCATTCAGCACCCTATATTTTCTCTTGTATACTTATTTATAGTCTTCTCACCAAATTAGAATATAAGCTCCATGAGGGCAAGGGTTTTATCTGTTTTGTTCACTACTGTAAAACTAGTGTCGAGGATTTTGCCTGCTTCCACAAAGGTGTTCAAAATAATGTGTTGAATGAATCAATGATTCTGTACTTTCAAACAGACAAAATCTAACATGTACTTATTAGGAACTCCCTCTAATAAATGGCCTGTAATCACACACACACACACACACACACACACCAGCCTCTATGACAGCTGGGAAGCCAAGCACAGGCAGGATGACAAAGGCTGAAGAGCCCAGGATACAGGGACCCTCGTAGGGCAGTTTGAGGACAGGAGAGTTTGACTATTTGATCCTCTCCCTTCCCTCTGCTCTTATTTCTTACTATTAGACAGGGAAAGCTTTGCCAGCTACACACATTGTGCGGAAATGGTAAGTCAATTGGCTTCCTTGGAAATGCTTAGCTTGTCTATTCTATTCAACAGCTTTCTTTTTTTTTTTTTTTTTTTTTTTGAGTTGGAGTCTCACTCTGTCGCCCGGACTGGAGTGCAGTGGCCGCTCCCGGCCACCGCAGCCTCAACCTGCTGGGCTCCGGCGATCCTTCTGCCTCAGCCTTCCAAGTAGCTGGAACTACAGGCGCGCGCTATCACGCCCGGTGGTAGAGATTTATTGTAGAGATGAGGTCTCGCCAAGTTGCCCAGGTGAGTCTCGAACCCGCAGGCTCAGGCAATCCACTCACCTCAGCCTCCCAAGACACGGGATTACAGGCTGAGCCACCGAGCCCAGCTCAACAGCTGTCTAACCACCTTGACCATGAGCAACACAGCCAAGCATATAAAAGTAGATGGGAATACCAGTGATTTTTTGCCAACTGGGCTTCTGTGGCAAGTGCTTTACAGAACTAGAGACTAATTCTGCGTTTTATAGCTGAAATTCATTGAGGTTCAGTTCTCCGCCTATGGTTTCAAAGCCAGTAAGTAGCAGCTGGAACACAAACCCAGGAATGTCTGACTTTCAGTCTGCAAGCTTCTCCAATTACCCTCCACTATTTCAAGGCCCACAGAAGACTAATGTCTCTGTATTACAAGGCAGACAAGCTTGGCTACTAATTGTCCCTGGTGTGGCAGGAGCTTATCAGAGTCATACACTGAAGCACTGAAGAGTCAGCTGCCAACCCACAAACATGGACAGAGGAAGCAGAAGAGGACTCCACGAGGCAGACACAAAGTGTGCAGCCACTAACAAAAAAGTCTACACTCATCAAATAATGGAGGAAGTGTTGTTAAACCACAAGACAACAGAATCCCAGCCTCAGAAAACCTTAGTGTGGAAATAAGTTTCAGCTATCAGTTCCTCACTAGCTGGGTGACTTTCATCAACACCTCAGGGTCCTCCCATGGAGGTCACAAGAACACCAAACCTTGCAGGGAGGCTGCCAAAACTGTTATATAAAGTGCCTGGAGCCCAGGGAGAGCCCAGCTGTTGGTATTGTAGTTGTTATTATCATTATCTTTTGACTCCTGCTCCATTTCCAATTTTAAAATCCTTTCCACAATTCAACATCTGCAGTGAACAGGTAACTCCTATCAAGCAAGCAGTCCCTGTATGATTGGAGCTACAATGTTTTAAAGCTCCTCAGTTCAAGGAACCATTCCATCCATTCTCTCCGATGTCCCCTGTGCAGCCCTGAAGCCCCTCAAAATGGTCCACAGCCTCTTTCCTTGGCAGCCTGAGCATGGTACAGTCTTACCATATCTTTTCGTGTTCTGGTTAGGCATCTACAATTCCATAATGTGCTCCCCATAGGACAAGGTCTGTAAAGCTGTCACTGCCAGGTGGCCTAGGAAGTACAAGATACAATGGCATGGGGTCTAGACCTCACACCACATTCCAGGAATTCACATGCCACCAACCAGAGCATTCATCAGCATCGGTCTGTGCCAGTCACCATATCACTATTCCAAGTAGAGCATCTCACAGGCAGACCCAACCTCTGCCTGCCAGGGAGTAAAGCCTGTCCAAAGAGTAAGGTAAACAATCAGACACTGGCAATACCATTTGATGAAGAAGAAGGGGTGCTGACTGAGCACACGGAAGGAGAACAGAACTCACTCCACCTTGGAGCTCAGGGAACACTCCTGAGAAAGTAAAGTCCAGCTGGGGCCTGAAAACCATACGAGCTAGGTGAGGGTGTAGAAGAGAGGGACAGTGGGGAAAATGCTATTCCAACATGAAGGAGAGGACTTGGGGCAGGAAAAGTGCTGGGGCAGATTAGCATCCTTTAAGTCTGGAAGTCCTTCTGTTGTTAATAGTAGAGAAGGCATAATTGATTTTCAAAATCAGCACCTAGGAAACACACAAGTCTTACCAGGTCCACAAACCGCATTCAAACCAGGTCTCTTTTATTGCCAGCAGCTGCTGCCAGCTCTGCCGAAGTGAGCTGCAGACTCCACATGTAATCCTGTTAGAGTTTACCTTGTTAGTTTCAGACCCATCATTCCTGTCAAGATTTTTATGAATCTTGATTCTATTATCTGACATATTAGCCTTCCATCCTGGTTTTGTGTCATCCACAAATTTGATAAGCCTGCTTTCCATGTCTTTATCCAAGTTGCTGATAAAAACCTTAGACAGAAGAGGTCAGATTCAGAGACCCAAGGCCTGGCCCTGGACAGACTCTCCAGTTGTGGCCCAGGTACATAGCCATAGCCGGTATTCTCTGGATATGCTTCTTGTTCAGCCTCTAAATATTGGATTAGTCAGAGACGTACTCAAGGGGGTCAACACACTTAGTAACAAGAATTAAAATACTTTGCTCACTAAGAACTCAGCTATCAAAACTAGGCCTCTGTAAGAACCAGCCAGCACTCAAAAAAGCCTCTGGGCATGCAGAATACTCAGGTATTTAAACACTGGAGCTGTTCAGATGCTCAAGCTGAATGATATGACAGTGATCTTATTTTATATACAATTTTAATAAGGTGACTATCTCTTTTCAAAGCCTTGGCAAATTAGCAACTGCAAATTGGAAATGGAAACCAACTTTATTTAGACAGCATGCTGTCTATAGCCTTTCAAGAATAGATAAAACATTTTAAACCATAAGAAACAACCAACAATAATTACAATCCTTAGTAAATATATGGGAAAGGGACCTCACATCTCATCAGAACAAGAAGCAATCACACAGCTCCCCAAGGGCCATTTGTCACCATTTCATACCAGCCATGGGAATTACATTATGTTTGACAGTCTTTGTTTTAGAGTGAATGTAACAATTTTTTAAAATGTATAACATGAGTTCCATCAATGGTGTGGCTAAAAAGTTATTAATTCAGCATACACCTTCTGCACACCCAGATGACCCAAGTCCTGCAGGGTGGTGGGAAGGCACTGAAGGACAGCAGTGACCCAAACAGGCATGATCCCTGTGCTCACAGAGTATACAGCCTGCTGGACAGAGATAGACAATAAACAGGGACGCCAATAAATAACAGATGGCATCATTACACCAGAAGAACATGCCTTGGCCCCTGTCTTCCCGTACACAGGCTGAGGAGATTCCAGTGACACAGTGGGGTGTGCTCAGTGAAGTTTTCTCTAGCAAGGGACATTGGAGCAGGACTGTTGAGGGCGGCCAGCCAGATCAGGCACTGCTGGGAGAAAAGTAGATTGGCACAACATTTGTGAAAGGCTTTAGCAAAAGTGTGTGGGGGAAGGATTCCTTTGACCCAGAAATTCCTCATCCAGATAATAAGCCCAAGAACACACAGAGCTGTGTACAGTGATGCATATATTGTACCAGGATGTCCATCATGGTGTTATCTACATTGACTGAAAACTGGGAGCAGCCTACTAATGCCCAACACCAGCAGGCTAGCTGTATTGCCGTCAACTTTTTACAGAACAAGTCGAGGAAGAATATTTGGTGTAGTAAAATGCTGAGGGTAAAGCACCAAGGGGAAAAGGTGGGCTACAAAACTGTATTGCAAATGAGGCATACTTCTTGTGTAGGAAAAGTATTATGTGTTATGGCAGAGGATGGAGGTAAGACTAAAAGACCACAAGCCAAAATGTTAACTGTGGCTATCTTTGGGTAGCAGCATCATAAATAATTTCACTTCCTCTCTATCCATGTTTCTCTCTGTATTATATAACTTCCTACATCAAGCCTATACGTGTTTCATACTTTTAACAAATCACTTATTTAACATAAAATGAAAGAATTTTGGCAAATATAAGTTCTTTAAAAGTTGTGGTTCTGAAAAAGTAAGCTTCAGCTTTGAGGATAAAGCAGTCACATTAACAGCTCCCTTCTGGGAAGAGGTGCCAAGAATCTGAGCATGGGGTGTTTGCTTGGGGAAATGGGCCAGACTTCACTAAGGACCATTCACGAGGTAGGACAGTCAGCTCTGGGCATGGCCATGATAAGGGACAAAGACCCGTCAAATCGCTGTGTGTGTTTAATCAAAGGTACGTATACCCACACAAATCCACCATCACCCTTGCCACCTCCCTCCTTGGTCCTACCCTGCTCAGCCTCTAAATGGCAAAGTGCAATGAGGGAGAGTCAGGGTCTCCCATCCCACAGAGCTGACAGGCCCACAGATCATCTTGATGCAATTCCTAACCTTTTTTTGTTGTGCTTCTTGGGAAGAAAAATTATCCTCCTTGAGTGACCCATCCCCTCCTCAACTTGTCCTCTGAGATTCTCTGTACACCAGAAGAACATGCCTTGGCCCCTGTCTTTCCGTACACAGGCTGAGGAGATTCCAGTGGAGAGAGCCTCTTCCTCTAGTAGTCAGAAATATGATCTAAAAGCCCCTCACTACAGTTGATTCATTCGTTCAGTTAATATATCTTGAGCATCTACTATGTGCCAGGCATATATTGGGGATGGAAGAGACTTGTTAAACACCAAGGCCCCTCCTCTCAAGGGACTCACCATCAAGAGGGGCAAATGCTTACAAAGAAATGACACCCAGACTTATCGCTATCTGACATTGATTCATACTTAGTACCTTACTCTGTTCAGTGTGAAATTGAACCCAGCTCAGTCCAGAGAGACAGCCTCTTTCTGATTTCCCCGTCAGAAGCAAGGGCCTATGATTTCCAGCACAGCCAGCAGAAAAACAGGGAGTGATTTTCAAAGCACCCTGCTCGGAAACAGAAACAAACAAACAAAAAAATTTCTTTCTGGAGCACAACCTTCACAAAGTTCTTTTCTTCTGACTTTTTTTAACTTGAAATAATTAAATTTAATCCAAAAATTATTTGACATACCTTTAGATTCTCTGAGAAGGGAAAAGAAAAGCCTCAGGCAGTAATTCTAAATGCTGACACAGCACTGGGGAGATTTTTTTTAAAAAACACTGTTCTCCCGGGTTAATTCAAAGCAGGCACCTCATATTCTTGAGAGGAAAATGAAAACCATGATTCACTCTTTAGGCATAAAGTACACAGATAATTAATCAAGCTTCACCCGAGCTTCTTGATGTTGGCTATTCTGAGGCAGACACTGTTTTCTAACAAGTCTGCTGACATCTAGGGAGAGGTTCCATTTGTTAAAGAAAGAAACCACAATTATGGTGAACTAAGACAGATAATTCCTATAAACTAGTGGCTCTCACAGGCAAAACAGGATCCAGGTGACAAGAATACCACTGGAAGAAGGGCACAGAAAGGCATTTTGCTCTGCAGATGAGGGCAAGAAGAAGAGTAAAAAAATTTTAAGCCAAGAACCCATGAAGACAATGATAATGGCTTACACATTTGTGGTGTGCTCCCTGCTTGCACCCTGGAGCATTTATGCCCTGACAGCCCTATCCAGTAGATACTATTTTTACCCCCACTGTGCAGATTAGTAAACCGAGAGAGGAGAGATTAAAGTCACCTAAGTAGAAGTGGATGCAGCATTTGATTCCAGACATTCTGGCTCCAGATCCTTAAATCTTCACTGCTAAAGTCAACTGCATCTGAATAAAGGTTTGTTATGACCAATACGCATGCTGGGCACAGTGCACAGGAGGGCAGTGTGTGGGAGGCTGAGAACAAAATATCCTCCACCCAACTGCAGCGACAAAGCAATAAGAATAAAGAGGTTTCAGAGTCAGGTAGGCTTGGACTCCCATTCCACCTGTGCCTCCTACTGGCAAGTGACAATGGGCAAGTGACCCCCTTCCCTGTGCATCAGTTTCCTCATCTGTAAAGTGAAGGAAATGACAGCATCTACATCATAATGGTGTTATAAGGTTTAGGTGAGCTAATTGCATATAAAGCATAAGAACCTCACCTGGGACAGAGTAAGCATAAGAAGGAAAAGGAGAAGAAAGAGAAGCAGCAGCAACAGCTGTTATGAGTCCTGAAAAGAAGTTCAAGGGTCTGGTCCTAGGGCTGGAGAGCCAATGGCAAGGTCTACATGGAGGAGGGTACACTCCCATCTCTGAGCGCTGCCATTTTTCTCACCCCGGTCCCCAACATCACTATAACCCTGATGTCTACCAGAAATGAGAGCTGGGAGTGGTGAGGCAGGTGCATGCCATTATTCACCTCTATGTTCCCTGGGCCTAACACAGCGCCTGGCATGGCAGGACCCGGTCAATGCATGTCTGGTCTGAAGTCACAGGCGTGGAGGAATGGAGATGATTTCAGACATTATCTTAAGTGAAGGGAGTGGACACTCTTCTTTTCCCCACATCGTCCTAGAACAACAAACTAGACCAAAGAAGATGATATGTCACCATCTGAAGATATTTTGCCCTAAGTGCAGCTACTCCTAGCGTTACACGTCATGCCCTCAAGTTTTTCAAGCCAGTCTTTAAAAATCAACAACAACAACAACAAACTCCAAAACATCCACCCTTGAACTTTAGATTCCATCTATTTTCCTGATACTTAGAACAAAGCCCACAGGAAATATCAGGCCAGGGAGAGCAAGAGGAGAGGAGAGGTTACCACTTGGAGGTATAACTCACTGGTAAGCTCACCTTGTTTCCTGGGCCTGTGAACACATCTCTCTCTCTCTCACAACCCACAGAAGTGTGATAAATACACTGAAGGGAACTGTCAGGACTTCCTTTAGAGCAGGAGTTTCTTCTAACAAAAAGCAGCTCTCCCAAGTAGCTGCCCCATAAAAGCTGTCTAGAAACATAGCAGCATTCAAATAACCCCAGTAGGATAGGGAAAGGACCAGCCCAAATGTGCAGAAGCCGTGCCTATTAGGAAGGGAGAAAGTCACATGCTACAGCAGACCTATGGGGCCAAAAGTCAAGCCACTGAGGTACTGGGCTTAGCTCTGCCACTGAGCAACAGGGAAGCTCTGAGTAAGGTCAGAAGGAAGGAAGGGAGGGAGGAAGGAATTTATTTCTTTTTCTTTAAAAAGAGGATGAATGAGACAATTTCTAAAGGCTCTCCCAGGTCAGGCACTGGGTATAACACATCATTCATCCTATGGGCCCATCTGGTGAAATACCAAAGCTTCACTTGCTCGGTATGTGTCAGTCCCCTTCAAGTCCATGATTTCACTGAGGTTGTTGAGGTCACTTAATCATCAGAAAGCCTACTACCAGCCTCTTTTCTTCTCCTCTTCCCCCAAATTTGATGTAAATTGTTCCAACACATAAAACACTCCATTTAAAATTTTCACTCAAAACCCGGTCATCTCACTTATTAACAATATGACATCGGGTGAGTTCTTTAACCTCTCTAAGCCTTGACTCTCTCATCCAAAAAAATGAAAGAATTATAAAGTTTCTACCTCATAGAGTTGTTTGAATATTTAAGGAGTAAACTGCCTTAGCACACAGTCTGGCACATACTAAGTACTCAATAATTATTAGTTATTATTACCATCCTCCTCCTCTTCTTCATTTGCTACTTTCAGCAAGTAGTAAAAGCATCTTTTGTGTTAGGAAAAATCAAAGCAAAGTATCTCTCTTTCATATGGGTTTTCATAAACAAAGCACTACTATTTAAAAGTCCAATTTAGTACAATCTCATTACAAGACTGAAGGTCTTTTCATTGGTCCACAAGGCTGAATTAAAACAGAATACATCCAAGAAGTATTTCCATCACTATAAAATAGTAATAATAAATGTGAAACTTCTTTATAACTCTGTCATCAGTATTATGCACATTAATTCAGGGCTGATATGTTAAGACAAGATATCACAGAAAAGTAAATTCTGAACTGAGTTTTGGAAAATAAGTAAGACTAGATAGGCAAAGCAAGGTCATTTGAAGGATGACTCAGAAAATCCATAAAAAATTCATGATGAAAATAAAAATCGATGGTTTTAAATATATATATAATTTTGCATATGAAAAATATAAATGAAAAAAGTTGCATGAAAGAAATTTTTTAAAATCTCTTTAAAAAAGATATTCATTTCCAGATGGCTGATTGAACCCATACATTCTGTCTCTCTTCCCTCCTAAAACGCCCCTGAAAAGAATGAAAACATAACATATATCCATATCTAGGCTGAAGAGACTCAAGGTATACAAATCAGCGAAGCAGAATAGGAAAATAAATTACAAAAAAGATAAAGTAGTTATGAATTAAATAACAGATAATAAAAGAAGAAACCTCCCTATAAAATACATTAGCTACAGAAGAGAAACCCAAGTTCTATGTACAAATTTCCTTCAAATTATTTGGCTAACTCAGAAATTGCAATGTGCAGAGCAAGAATCCAGGTACCTCAGGGAAAGTAAAAGCCACAGTTTGAAGAATCAAGCAGAGACTTCAGCAACTAGCCAATGCTAAGAGACAGAGTTTAGAGTTGAAATTTCTCTAAGACTTTCTACTAAAACCTCAGAGGGTCAAACCATAGGAGTAAAACCCACAACCCAGGATTAAGAGTTACAATCTATAGCCGGGCGTGGTAGCGCGCGCCTGTAGTTCCAGCTACTCAGAAGGCTGAGGCGGAAGGATCGCCGGAGCCCAGCAGCTGCGGTGGCCAGGAGCGGCCACTGCACTCCAGTCTGAGCGACAGAGTGAAACTCCAACTCAAAAAAAAAAAAAAAAAAAAAGAGTTACAATCTAGCACCAAAGGTAAAAGCAAAATAGACCTACCCTAATATAGCCCAGAATCAAGGTTTCTAAGGATTAAAGTGGCCCAAAAGTACATTTACTGCAAGCAAGGACAAATTCAACATTCTCAGAGGAAAAATAGCAATCCAGAACCTCTGCAATATATAATTCATAATAGCTAATATACAATAAAAAGTTACTAAACATGCAAAGGAAGCAGGAAAATGTGATTCACATCAACAGAAAAAAAATCAGAAGTACAGATCATGTGGATGTTGGAATTAGTAGAAAAGGATTTCCTATTATAAAAATGTTATTAAAAGATTATTTTTTAAAAAGATGAACACAAGGGATGGACAAAAGGAAAACATCAATAGAAAAACTAAAACTCTAAAAAACAACCCAACAGAAATTCTAGATCTGAAAAAAATGAATATCTGAAATAAAACAATTATTGCATGGTAGAATAAAGAATCAGTGAATTTGAAGATAAAGCAGTATAAAGTATCTTAAACTGAGCCATAGGAAAAATATATTTAAAAAGTAAGATAAAACAGAGCACTCAAGGCCTGTGGAACAATATCAAACTGTGGAACAAGAAGTAGAACAAAAGAATAGGGCAGAAGAAATGTTTTTAAACGATGTCTTAAGAATATTTAACCAGCCGGGCTCGGTGGCTCAGCCTGTAATCCCGCGCCTTGGGAGGCTGAGGTGAGTGGATTGCCTGAGCCTGCGGGTTCGAGACCCGCCTGGGCAACTTGGCGAGACCTCATCTCTACAATAAATCAAAAAATTAGCCGGGTGTGGGTAGCACACGCCTGTAGTTCCAGCTACTTGGAAGGCTGAGGTGGAAGGATCGCTGGAGCCCAGCAGGTCGAGGCTGCGGTGGCCGGGAGTGGCCACTGCACTCCAGTCTGGGCGACAGAGTGAGACTCCAACTCAAAAAAAAAAAAAAAGAATATTTAACTAATGAAAGACATAAAACACAGCTTCAAGAATCTCAATGATCA
>CAUYQG010139093.1:0-35966 GCA_963574415.1 Tarsius wallacei | reverse complement strand
ACAGAGTTGCCATGCCAATTTACCCCCTATTACTTAACCCCCACCAGTTTCCCCATTATTAGCATCTTTTTTTTTTTTTTTTTGAGTCAGAGTCTCACTCTGTCACCCAGACTGGAGTGTAGTGGCCCCTCCCGGCCACCGCAGCCTCGACCTGCTGGGCTCCTGCGATCCTTCCGCCTCAGCCTTCCAAGTAGCTGGAACTACAGGTGTTCACTACCACGCCCGGCTAATTTTGATTTATTGTAGAGATGAGATCTCGCCAAGTTGCCCAGGCGGGTCTCGAACCCACTTACCTCAGCCTCCCAAAGCGCGGGATTACAGGCTGAGCCACCGAGCCCGGCTGTATTGCCTATTCTTAAACCCCTTCTGTTGAAATATGAGGGATGAATCCACAGCAAGGATCAGCCCGGCTCATTATTAGCATCTTATGTTGGTGTGGTACCTTTGTTATGATTGATGAGCCAATGATGACACATTATAATTAAAGTCTGTAGTTTACATTAGGGTTCACTCTTTGTGTTGTACATTTTCTGGGTTTTGACAAAATGTATGATGACATGTATCCACCATTACAGAATCATACAGAATATTAGTTTTACTGCTTAAAAACCCCTTGTGCTCCACCTATTCGTCTCTCCCTGTCTCCCAGATCCTGGCAACCACTGATCAATTTACTGTGTACAGTTTTGCCTTTTCCAGAATGTCACGTAGTTGGAGTCACACAGTTTACAACCTTTTCAGATCAGCTTCTTTCGCTTGACAGTCCCTTTTCGTTTTAAACACGACTTTCGCTCCCTCCCTGCCCTGTTCACACATCCAGCTGGGGAGCAGGGGCCTGGACAAGGAGGAGCCCAAAGGCATGCGCTGAGACCACCCCCCCGCCCCCCAACAGAGCCCTGAGGATCTGCACTGCGGTCTCTTTATGGTTTTTCACAGAGCATGCTGATCCTGGTGCTACTGGAGTTTAACCCAGGCTGCTAAACTGTCAGGAGCTGCGCATGTTTGGGATCCACATCTGGAAGTATCAGCTGTGCAGACTTTCGCATCCCATTCCTAAATGGAGAGACAGGAGGAGCACATGGGCTGTTTGCCTTCCTCCTCAGTAGTTTGTTTTACTTGCTTTGGAGCTGCGGAGAGCGGTTGGGAAGTGAGCGTCCCCTGGGCAGGCAGCGCTACCGCACGCCCACATTCACATCTGGTGGCGGTGGCAGGTCACAGGTCGCTCGGCCTCTGAAGTCGCTGCTTTCGGTCCCACCCAGGTTCCAGGGCTGTCTGTGTTGAGCCCTGGGAGTAATTGAGTACTGGGGCCTGTTTTGTGGTCATTAAGGAGGAAGACCAATGAGGTGCGGAGAGATTGAGGGCATTTTCCCTGCAGAGAGGAACTTCTTTCTTGAGTCAGCCTCGAAAACTAGGATTCCTTGGGAGTTTGGTGTAAGAACCCCCAGTATTCATGGTACACACCTGTTACTCTAAGCAACGAGGCTCTCTGGGGGATACGTGATGATGATGGATACTATAACAGGAGCAGAAAGAGGAAGCTCCAACCCCAATCCAAGTCTGGACCACATTTAGAGGAAAGGAAAGCACCTGTGAATTGGGGGGGCGGGGAGGTCAGGTGGATCATCTAAACCAGGCTGAAAAATTCCAGGGACTGAGGAAATGGAGTATACTAGGTAGAGAGGGTTTCAACCTGGGGAAACAGGGACTTAAACTTAGACCCCCAGGTTCCATTGCCTCCTATTTGGAATAAACAGAGAGCTGAGGCTAGCTGGTACCTTCTCATGCCAAAAGACACCTGCCACGTGTTTCAGAGTTCAGTGCAAAGGAGAAATAAGACTCGGACACCTTGGAAAATCAGCTTTTGGACTGTGGAAATTTCATGCTGAAGATCCAAATCCATACCTCCTCATGCTCTGGTATCCTTTTCTTCGCCTAGCCCACCCTCCAGTCTGTAGCCTGACCAGCGACTCACTAAGAGCTCTGAGCTGCCATTTCAGTGGCTCTGCCTACCCCGTGTAAGTGCAGACTATCCCTGCTTTGTCCCTAAAACAGAGCACTAATGCAATGGAGCATTTAAAGCTCTTTACACTCTTCGAGGATGTGTACTCTATGGGCAAGCTGTCCTTGCTTGTGTTGTTAATTATGGAGTCAGGGTGGAGCCTCCTGGCCCCTGTCTTTTTGGATCTAACTCCAGAGTCTGGAAAGTTGTAACAGGGATTACTGAACATCAGCTCCTCCCGAAGCCTTGGCCCTTGCCTCAGTTTACCTGGGAGGCAGAAGATAAAGAACTGCTGAACTGCATAAGTGTGGGACCTGTGTTCCCCACCAAATCTCGCCTTCAGCCCTAAACCACCCTCCCTGCATTCTGTCCCCTCAGGAGGCACAGTGAGAGTGCTGAGAAGGAATCCCAGACCAGCTTCCGGGTAGTATGTGTCTGCGAACAGGGGCAAAACTTACTGAACCAAAAGACATGATCTGGCAAAGCATTTGTTCTTTTGTTTGTTTGCTTGTTTTCTGATGTGGAGGGAAAAAAAATCTCAGGCTGATTTATAACTATCTTGTGATACATTAAAAAAATCACCTTTAGTATAAGGAGCAACACTCTGTACAGTGGGGCCATCCCAGGACCTTCCAGCGGTGTGGTCTCCTGTTAGAGCAGGAAGCACAGAGGCACAGCATCCTGGACCTTGCTCCATACAGGTAGCCCCAGTGAGCGCTAGTGGAAGGAAGTCTCTGGCGAGGTCTGAATCTTCTAGAATACTTTCTCTCTAGCAATCTGTAGAAACGAGGTTGGGCTCCCAATCCCCCACATTCCTCTCTAGAAAAAGCCAACCTCCAAGGCAGTGATACAGAGAAGTTCTTTAATAACTAAGTTCTACGTGCCTTGAAAGTCAGGAAATAGGCCAAGCCAGCTCCCTTGATGGTCTTGCGTCTGGACCGCAAGGCCTCTGCCCTTGGTTTGTTCTGCGGTGGTTTACGCCTGTAATCCTAACATTTTGGGAGGCTGAGGTGGGAGGATTGCTTGAGCCCGGGAGTTTGGGACCAGCCTGGGCAACATAGTGAGACCCCTGTCTCTACAAAAAAAAAAAATGGTAAGATGTGATGGCACATGCTTGTATTCCCAGCTACTTGGGAGGCAGAAGTGGAAGGATAGCCCGAGCCCATGAGGTTGAGGCTGCGGTGAGCCATGAGTGTGCCATTGCACTCCAACCTGGGTAACAGAATGAGACCTCCAACTCAAAAAAGAAAAAAGAAAAAGAAAGAAAGAAAGTCAGGAAATAAAGAGGAATCTTAGGCAGGCAGAACTAATTTTTCCCACACAGGAAATTAAACAAATTGCCAGTGCTACGGCCCTTAGTATGGATGGCCAAGGTAGTAAAAACCTTGTTTCTGTGCATCTCAGCCAAGATGAGGCATGTTTGCCTGCCCCTGGCCGAGGTGTCTGACCTGTCTCCTTTGTGTGAAATATGGCACCCACTGAAGCTTGTGAGGCCTCCTGCAGCCTGCCTCTCTCCAGTCACTTGAGGTTTTGTACTGAACTGTTATTGCTTATCCAAATATCCAACAATAAACCTTGCCTGAGAGCAGAGTATTCTTGCCTTGAAGACATTTGTAGCCATCAGCGTGGCCTTTCAGTTGATCAGTCAACACATATTGACTACTGCCCTGAAGACACCCGTATTCCAGTTTCTGAACATCTCCCCAGTCAAAAAAAGAGGTCATTCTGCAGGGAGCATTACCCTCATTATGTTCTCAGAGAGTATGTGGCTCAGGGTAGGTTCTTAGATGGTCTCCATTGTCATCATCATCATCATTAGTTTGGCCCTAGATGAGCTGCTGATTCATAATTCTCCCCCAGGAGCCCATATTCCTGGAGAATTTGGCTATTTAAAGAGTTGTGTCAATTATGGTATGTTTGAGACTTTTATAGGTGAAGAAGTGGAAGCCCAAAGGAAAAGTGATAGGTTCAGAAGTCCCAGCCAGCTCCCATGATGGTCCTGCATCTGGACCTCGAGGCTTCAGCCCTCGCGTGGTTCTGCAGTCAGGGAAAAGCCAGCCAGAGTTGGAGACATGTTGTTGGTGAGATATGCTCAGGGTCCCGGGTAGGGAGGTCTGAGAGGAAGCAGAGAGCTGGGGGGGATTTGGGTGGGGAGGGGTGAGGAGCAGCCAGCATGGCTCTGGGTCTTGAATTCAGAGAGCTAGAGCCATAGGCCCTCAGGGCCTCCTCTGGCCCTGCAGTCCCCCTTTCCAGGTTTTCACCTGGACAGGTGTAAGCAATGTGAGTGCTTAGCTCATTGTCCTGGGAGGAAGGGACAGATGATGGTGCACAGAGTTGAGAGAGGGTCCGTTGTCAAACTCTGGGGAATACTGAGCAGGAAGGACAAAGTTTTGCCTTCATGGTGAAAGGTCAGGGTGGACATTCTAGAGCACGGGGCTCCAATGTTGCTGAGGAGGTCAGCAGGAAGGAGGAACAAGAGAGAATGGAAAGCAGCTGTCCTTTGTGCCTGGCCCCCAGAATCAGACGTCCGCAGGCCCTGGGTGAGTTGGGGCAGGATTCTGAGAACGGGGACTCCATCTCCAGACCCAATTTTCTGGGTGGTCACAAGCAGCCTGCAAGCCGCCTGCAGCACCGGGGCCCACGTGCCATTCCAAGTACTGTTTTACTCATTCTGGTGTTGGCAGGAGAGCAGGCAAGAAGAACAGGGCTGTTCCAAGTGTCGGGGGAGTGCGTTTACTTCCTCCCTCTGGAGCGGGCTGCTGTTGGGCTGTTCTGAGCTCTTCTGGGGTAGGGCTGGATGGGATGGGCAGTTAAAGGGTACGAAATGGGGCGTTGCAGGGACAGAAGAGGAGACACTCCAAACGCCTGCCCTCGGATCTGACCCTGGGGTATAGCAGGCAGAGGCCTCAGGCAGGGTGTACCAAGTCCCACATCACCAGACCCTGACTTTCAGCAAGCAACCTGACCCTTCCACTCCCTGCCTGGGCTTTTTCAGTTTAAACTTCCAGCCTTATCCTCCCTTCCCATACATGCATGATGTGTGTGTGTGTTCATTTTTATTCTTGGCAGAAGTTAAGACACAAAATGGATTTGGAAGGAGATGAAACCAGTCTGGTATATGTTGGGCAGCAGGCAGCTTCATTCCTGGAGTGGGACGGGGACGGGGATGCAGTGCTGGAGTGGGGCTGAGGGGTTGTCTCCTCCCCCTACAGGGACCAAACTGAAAATTGACTCCTTCGGGAAGACCAGAAGCTAGAGCTGAGCTGTTAACCCTTTGGGTTGTCAAGCGGTCGGTTTCAGTGGTGCCAAAGCAACTCTGCTCTGATCTGGTGTTAAGTGGATGTCAGACCCCTGCCTGGCCAACACCTGTACCACTTCCTAGTGGTCTGAGAGCCCTTGGAGACTACTGGCTTTGTTAAAGGAATCACTGATGGCCTCTCAGGCTTTGATGTGCAAACTCTCAAATCTGCATGTGCTTAGAAAATTTCCATACCTAGCCAATGTTTTCCTGGGTGCCATCTCTTCCCTGCCCCCAGAAGAGTAAGCAGTTGTGGTCCCATCGTGGGTAGCGGTGACTATGGCTCAGAGGCCTCTTTGAGTGACACCTTTACTACTGTGGAGGCTGTCTTGGCTCCCCCCAAGTAGGCACTCCGCAGTGGTGGCCGCCTCCTCTTGGGTCTGTGTGTGCAGAAAAGAGAAAACCAGGAATCTGCAAATCCAGAAAATATCTGGGGAAATCTGAGAGAAGCTTTTTGGGGAGAATGTTTTCTTCCTTGAAATGTGTTAAGATATTTTATTTGCAGAATGAGAAATACTTATTTTAGCTTTAAAAATTACAAGAATTTAAAATAGTAGAATAAGGAACATATTTACGCAAAACTCTTAATTCCAGCATTGCATCCACTGTCACTAGGGCGTTTCTGGCAGACATTAACATGACCCTGGAATCCTGCACAGGTGTTCGCAATCCTGGCTGCTTATTACCATTTCCAGGAAAGAGTTTTGAAAATACTAATGCCGAGGCCCCATGTCCTGAGGGTCTAACTTCGTTTGTTTGAGAAGCTCTCCAGGTATTGCTGCATTTTAAAATGTCCCAGATGATTCTCCTGTGCAGCCAGAATTGGGAACCTCAGATCTCATGTTATGAAAGAACAGAAGGAAGACAGACAAGTGAGGCTAGATTAAGAATTGGGAAGAATTTTATTGTGTCTCAGTATATGCTGATGCATATAACTTGGATCCCAAACTCAAAGCATGACTGTCAGTCTTTAGACCATACTTAGATACTCAGCACTGACTCCACGTGGGTGTGGGGAACTTTCAGAACTGCAGGTGTAACACATCTTCAGGAGTTCAGATGCAGAGTGCCTTGTGGGACTCTGCCAACCCAATCCATCTTGAGGCATGGTAGCTAGTGCATGACTCCAACTCAGACTTACTTTTTTTCCTGCCTTTCTCAGTTTGTTTTTGAAAACAGTTTTGTTGTATATCTGCCTGAAGCTATCAAGAACACCAATAGCAGCAGGCAGGGGAAGCAGACAGCCTTGGTTTTGAATCCTTTTGTTGAACAAGTTGCCTAATCTGAGTCTTACTTGCTGCATCTGTAAAATTGGATGAGAATAGTTATTTAGGGGTTAGACAAGATAATTCATGTGCATTAGCTCATTTCTTGCATCTATTAATTCAACAAATGGTCAAATAATTTTCTTTGTTCTGTGTTAAGATGGATGGTTTCTTTTTTTCTTTCTTTTTTTTTTTTTGTTTTGAGTTGGAGTTTCACTGTCACCCAGACTGGAGTGCAATGGCACGCTCCCGGGCTCCGGCGATCCTTCTGCCTCAGCCTTCCAAGTAGCCAGAACTACAGGCGCGCGCTACCACGCCTGCCTTGTTTTTAATTTATTATAGAGACAAGGGCTCGCCAAGTTGCCTGGGCGGGTCTCGAACCCACGGGCTCAGGCAATCCACTTACCTCAGCCTCCCAAAGCGCGGGATTACAGGCTGAGCCACTGACCCCGGCTGCCAGCGTTTCTCAAAGTGTATTTGGTGAAGTTCTTATCACTAATGGCACTCTGAGAAAAAAAAAAAGGGTAATTTTGTCACATAAGTCCGGGCTTGTGGTCAGGTAAATGCAATTCTGTGGTTAAGACTTTAGTGCATATTCTATCCTTGTTTCATAATGCATAATAGCGGTCCTGCAGTAAAGAAATTCATTAGCTTTTCTTAACATAGCATTTTTCTAAATTATTTTTGGTAGCAGATTTTAACATCCAGTAGGGTTTTAGAACATTCCTCACTAATACCATCTCTGCCACTATCTCCCCCTACCCCCCGCCACTGTAACCTTGTGGGATGGACAGGAAAACAATGCATATATTTGTTTCATCAGCAAATACTTTTTGTGCCCTATTATTTGCCAAGCCTCATGATTCTTGTTGGGGATACACTAGTGATTGAGAGAACCAGGTCTCTACCCTCAAGGACTCCCTCTGTTTGCCTGCAGCATAGTGATGGTATTAGTCACACCTATGATGGATTGCCGTCCTGTCTTGCACCTGGGAATGGCAGAACCTCAGCAGGGTGATCCTCTTTGCAGCTGGTGGAGCCAAGGAGCAGGAGGCTATAATGATTCCCACCCCCTGCTCCTTCCCTTCTTCACGCCTCTCTAATTCCCCACGCTTTGCTCCTGCTGTAAACAGCGTGCTTGATCCAACTGGCAGGACGCCATGTGTTTGTTTTCTCTGCATGTGCCAGCCTTGCACCAAGGCCACTGGGCTTCTCGAGTTGGGGAGAGCTGGCAGGGGTTGGCGTGGGGGGCTTCCAGCAGAAGGCAGAGACTGACTGACAGACTGACTGGAGCATGCTTCGGATTCCCAAACTGGTATTTATTTAAGTTTTAGGTGGTTTGAAAGAATGTTGTAATTGAGAAAGAAAAGATTGGGGTTAGGGGTGGGGGGCTGAATGTGTGTATGGGAGGGGTCAGGGAGGTGGTGCAGAAAGTGGGTTTGTATGAGGTCAGATGGGAAAGAAAGTAAACTGTCATGATTCTAAAGCACACTTAGCAGCTGGAGCTGTTTGCAGTGTGAGGGTGTGAGTGTGTGTCTGTGTGTGCCTGTGCGCACGTGCATGTCTGCCTGCCTGCCTGCCTGCCTGCCTGTCTTTCTTAGAGGTAGAGAGTGCGCGTGTCCATGCCAGATGCTAGGTGAACCTGGGTGGGGGTGTCCAGCCCCTGAGGTATTGCCTATTCTTTTTTTTTTTTTTTTTGAGTTGTAGTCTCACTCTGTCACCCAGACTGGAGTGCAGTGGCCACTCCCGGCCACCACAGCCTCAACCTGCTAGGCTCTGGCGATCCTTCCGCCTCAGCCTTCCAAGTAGCTGGAACTACAGGCGCGTGTTACCATGCCTGGCTAATTTTTTGATTTATTGTAGAGAAGAGGTCTCGCCAAGTTGCCCAGGCGGGTCTCGAACCCACGGGCTCAGGCAATCCACTCACCTCAGCCTCCCAAAGTGCGGGATTACAGGCTGAGCCACCGAGCCCAGCTGTATTGCCTATTCTTAAACCCCTTCTGTTGAAATATGAGGGATGAATCTACAGCAAGGATCAGACCAATGAAAATGTTTCTAGAAGTAACCCTGAAAGGAATTATTCGGATATAGTAAGTTGCTGTTATTTATGGACCATCTGCTTTGTGCCAGTCATTGCTGTAGATGCTTTGCTGATGTCATCTGGTTTTCCTTCCGCATCCCTATGCACAGTTTTGTTATCTGACACCAAACTGGTTCCTCTTAAAGTTTAGGGCAAGGGTTTCTAGTGTGCAGAGAAGTCTAGGAGGGACATTGCCCGGGCTACAGTGCAGTCAGATGTGAACTGAAGAGTGTAGCCTCCTGTCTCCCATCTTGGTCCTGACTTCAGCGCTTCAGCTATTTTACCCCAAGGCTTAGCTTTTCATTTGAATGCTTCAGATTTTCTGCGAGCATGCACGAGCGTGTTAGGGGCTGGTGTGTGTGTGTGTGTGTGTGTGTGTGTGTGTCAGGGGTTGGAGCTGGTTTTGCCTGGCATCTACTTGACTCAGCCCCAGAACCAGACAGGCCAAGACGCAGCAGCAGCCTGATCCTCATTCAGTCTGGGTCACAGCACCTGAGACCTACTTTTGAGTCACATGGAGGGTATAGATGTGGGCCTGCTGCCATTGATTGCTTAATTTTCATGAGGAAGGGGCATAGGGAATGACTGCAAGTGACAGCTTAATTGGAATTGGTGGTAATTATGTTGCCTAACTAACAGAGGAAATCAAAGTAAGTCTTTTCAACTCCCAGAGCTCCCTAAATGCCCAGCTTCTCCTACTAAGAAAACAGCTCCCTCCTTGCCTGACTACACTTCTCTCTCCTCTCTGCCATGACCTTTCACCTTCGTGTCTAAGGCCATTACTCATTCATTTGGCAAGTGTTTGCTGAATAACTAGACCTGTGGTAGATGCCCCTGTGAATAAGGTCATTGCCATTCCTGAGCCTTTGGTCTAGCCGTTGGCAAATCCTAAATAATTAATAGTGTGCTGGGCTCTGGGGGCAAGAAGAACTGAGGCCTCACCACTGCCTGGTGGGTGACCTGACATACAACAGGCACTTGAGACTTGCTATCGAGTGGAAACGAGCTTCCTCAGACTCCTACTTCTCTTTAAATTCTCCTTCTCTCGCCTTCTCCATTGAAAGCCCACCCCCTCCCACCCTCCCACTCAAAGCTTGGAAAGACCTGTGTCCTGCTTGGCTTCTCCACAGCATAGGAACCATAGTGGGCTCCCAAACAAAATCCCTGAGGGAGATAGAAATGGGAATGCCAGACACTCACGTGTCACCTTCCCCTGCTCAAACTCCTCCTTGCAGGGGGATCCCAACTTGGGGTTCATCAGATCTAAACTCTGTGGGACCATGGTTAGGCCTGGAAAAGACCTTGGAGGTAGGAGGTCTTTACAGCTTAACAAACATTCACTGAGTACCTACTGTGTGTCAAGGAGAAGATTTATAAACAAAGCACTTCCAGGGCAGTGGGAGAATGACCATGTAGATGATAAGGCTGAGGTTTAGAGATCGGACACACAGACTTCTGCTAGCTCTAGCACTTTCTCCTGCCTTCACTGAGAAACTTGGAAGAATCTTCCAGGACTCTGTGAAGATGAACATTGGTGATAGAAAGGGGAATTCTTTTAAGATTTGTGAAAGGAGCTACATTGGGAACAGGGCTTGAGAGAGAGAGTGAGTAAGTGAGAGAGAGAGAGAGTGTGTGTGTGTGTGTGTATATGTAGGGACATGTGTATACATTTCTTTTATCATTCCCTTATGCCTTTGCAGATGGTTCTGGTTCCTTGCCTGTACTTAGTAGAATCCACAGTTTATCGTGTGACTTATCTTTTGCTGAGGCCATGCTGCATTTTAATTTTGGTATGAGAGACGGATGTTGTCAAAGCTGAATGTGAACTAGGTCCAAAGCTTTGTGAGGACTGGAGGCTATGCCTTGTTTTCCCCTGCACCCCTCCACCCTTTGCACATTGCGTGGCACCTAGAGGGTTCTCCCTGTGAGTTTGTGGAACTGCACTGGGTTCTGCCTCGAGCCCACTGCAGGGACCTGTTCTTCTCATTGGGAGTAACTTCGGGGTTGCTAGCTCTTCTTGGCATGAACGCTAAGCAGAATGCCTTTGTTTATCCTACTCCGCTTCTGAGCCAAATCCTTTTACCTCTTTGGATGACTTGGGGGAAACGCTGTTTCTGTGGTTCTGTATATGCTGCAGGCTGAGCACTGGCTTGTTCCCTGGCTTCCTTCCTGGGTTGATACACCCTACTTTTCCCAGGGCTCCATTGCTTCCAGTAGGCACTCTCAGGTGAAGCCAGTCAGTCAGGCCTTCCTCTGGGCTTGTTTATAGTAGGAGGGTTTGTGTTCATTCGCTGATTGCTAGTCAAATGGGATCGTTTTTTTTCCCCCTTTGTCCTAAGAGATAGAACTTTGAGCCTTTAAGATTTGCCTTAAGTGCTGTTCAGGTCCTGGGACTGTTTTTACCTCTTTTTGGTACTGTCTACCCAGGCTCTAAATCATTCCTTTTACATTAGTAGTTTTGTTAACTCTGAGCACTAGAAGGTTTGGTTTCCTTTCCAGCCATTATGTTAGCACTTCATTGTTTACATGGTTTGTGTGGGTATAGTCCTGATCATAGGTTGTCATCAGAAACAAGTAGGTAGAAAAAGAGCAGGTGGTTTTGTTGTGGCTTTGTGCATCCACTGAATGAGGTCAGAGGTGGGCTCCTTTCTGGGACTGTGAGTGGGGCTCTGGGAGGATATAGGGTTATGTTTTCCTTTCTGTAAACACTTCTCCATAACTTCTTGTCCCAAATGACCTAATGTCTGATGAGGATATTTTTTCCTTTCTCTCTGAACAAGTAGAGACACTACAGAGAAATTATGATTATTATTGTCATTATCATCATCAAGAGAGTACAGAGAGGGCATACATAAGTGGGGGAGGAGGAAAGAAGTTATTAGCTTAAGTTATTAAATGCGGACTAGTGTTGGGTAGAGATTGAGACATTAGAAACTAAGTCTGGCCACAAACTAAGGAACACTAGAGCATTCTCCATGGATCCTCTGTGGCACTGGGCTATTGTGAGGGTTTGCCTATAAAACATTCCTACTGGGTTTTTTCATCAAAGAATATTTCTTGAACTTCTGATGCATGTGTATAGGGTAGCAAAGTCAGCCCGTTACTTAATTTTGTGCAGGAAAGAGCAAAGAGATGATAGCATGTATGTTTAGAGCTGTTAACATGTCTGGTGAGAAAAGGGAGTGCTCATACACTGAGGTGAGAATGTGAATTAGTACAATCCCTATTGAAAACAGCATGGAGATTTCTCAAAGAACTAAAAATAGAATTGCCATTCGATCCAGCAGTCCCACTACTTCCTTTCTACCCAAAAGAAAAGAACTCATTATATTAAAATGATACCTGTATGATTATTGCAGCACTCTTCACAGTAGTGAAGGTAGAGAATCAACCAAAGTGTCAACGGAGGATTGGATAGAGAAATTGTGGCACATATATGCCGTGGAATACTACTTGGTCATAAAAAAAGAACGAAGTCATGTCTTTAGAAGCAATATGGATGGAACTAGAGGTCGTTATCTTAAGTGAAATAACCCAGAAATGAAGTCAAATACCACGTTCTCACTTTTAAGTGGGAGTTAAATAATGTGTGCACATGGACACAAACAGTGGCGTAATAGACACTGGAGACTTTGAAAGGTGGGAGGGTGTGAGAGGTGTGAGGGAAGTGAAATTACCTGATAGGTACAATGTTGGGTGATGGTTATACTAAAAAACCCAGACTACACAATATATCCATGTAAAAAAAACTGCTCTTGTACCCTCTCAATTTATAAAAATAAAAGACTTACTGTTTAAAAATAAAAGGTGAGCAATGATCATTTAAAAAAATGCAACATGTCTTTAGGTCTTAAAGGATATTAATCTGCAAGCCCACCAGGTGGCAATACCATTGCATTAAATTAGACCTTCAATGAATGACTTTCTGTAGAAAAGTTTCATGACCCCTGACCTCCACAATTACTGCGTGATTGCTATGTGCCAGGCTGCTTTCGCACATTATCTCATTAACTCTTTTTAACAGCTCATCAAAGTATTATCATTCTCGTTTTCACAATGTAAACTGAAGTAAACTGAAGTTTAGAGAGACTTAAGTAACTCACCGGAGGTTACCTTCTGTCAAGGGTAAAAGTAGAAGAGCTCATATCCAAAGCCCAGGTTTGTGGTTCTTTGGTACCTGATGCTGCTGAGTTCCAATGTTGTCACTTACTAGAGAAGATGTGTCTATAATAAAAATTTGAGGCTGGTCCTCCTGGCTTACGCCTAAAATCCCAGCACTTTGGGAGGCTAAGGCAGGAGGATTGCTTGAGCCCAGGAGTTCAAGACCAGCCTAGGCAACATAGAGAAACCCCATCTCCACAAAAATTGTTTTAAAAATTAGCTGGGCAGCTACTTAGGAGGCTGAGGTGGAAGGATTGCTTGAGCCCAGGAGGTCAAGGCTGTGGTGAGCTGTGATGGTACCATTGCACTCCAGCTTGAGAACAGAGTAAGACCCCAACTCAAAAAAAAAAAAAATTGAGCTCTAAAGTCTCTATTAATAAAGTGTCAAGAAGGGTTTTGATAACGTATCAAAATAACACTCCCTGGGTGGTAAAGATTAAAGGTGACCATTGACCATACATATGAGGCAGCCAGCACTGGACTCAGCACATGGTAGGGGCTCAGTATATCTGTTGCCTTTCCCACCTCTCTGCCGTCATTCCCCCTCCCCTTCCCATGCTCTTTTCTTGATCTCTTCAGGCCAGAACCTGTCCTCCTCTTTCTTACTCCACAGCTGTCTTATCTCTGTCTCTCCCATCCGTCTTTGTCTGCCTTCTTCTACCCAGCCTCAAGCTCAAGGCCATGGTGATGATGGGACAGGCACGGACGGTATCATCCCAGACTAGATTTTCCTGCAGCCCTGTGGCAAGCTTAGCTGGGTATTTATTTTGAGAACAGATGAGAAGGAAGGAAAACAAAAGAAGCTTCTGGATTGGAACCTCAAGCCACAGGAGCATCTGCAGGGGCACAGCCTCCTGTCCTTAAAGAACCTTCCAACATTCAGCTTCCCTCCTGGACTGCCTGCACTGAACTGGGGCCCCTTTGGTTTTGAAAAATAAAAGTCACAGTTACAGTCTTGTCTCCCCAGGAAAAACCCTTGGTTCCACCACTGATAACAGTGTTTCTCTCTCCATGCATCCCTCCTACATGTCAATGGGTCAGATGAACATTCCTTCTCAATCTCAGATTTCTAATTCAATCAAACCCTTCAATCCAGCAAACACTGAATAAGCCTCTGTGATGTGCATGGCTTTTCTAGGCACTAGAGTTACTAAGATAAGTGTGGCACATCCTTGCTTTCAATGAGTTTGTAGTCTGGGGTCAGGAGGAAGAGACTAAGAGGCATATTAAAGACAGATGCATGATCAAAACCCATAAATTGTCGTGGGAATATTAGGTGTGCAAAATGCCATGGGAACTGGGATGAGGAACAGTTACCGAAGGCTTCATAAAGAGATGGCATTTGAGGTAAGAGTTGAGAGAGAATTAGGAGTTCCATTGGTGGAATAAAAGGAGAAGGTTCAGAGAGAAAGAATAGAGTGTATGAAAATGCAGCTTGCCCAGATTTCATACACAGTATGGGAAAGGTTGACTAGAGCCAAGTTACAAAAAACTTGGAAGGTTTGTGTGGAGTTTCAACTTTATTTAATCATACTCAGCTGGGGAGCTATCAAAGGTAGGTCTGTTCACATTCTTTAAAAACTCCAGAGGGGAAAAATTGTTCCTAGTTATTCTACATATGCAAATAAACTGCTTTTTTTTTTTCAATGTTCCCTTCTAGGTCCCACCCAAATGTTCACTTGCTCACTTATAAAATGGGATCTATATTATTTTTCTCATCTTTTCAACATTTATTTTCATGTTGCTACTTGATCTTTATAATTATCATTTTTAATGTCTGCATAATCTTATCCATCAATTATTATGCTGTAATTTACATAAAGCAGCATGGTAGAACGAAAAGAACCAAGGGTTTTAGAATCAGGCAGACCTGTTTCAAATCCTGACTCTGAACTTTACTGTCTGTGTGATCTTGGACAAGATGTTTAACTACTCTGAATTTCAGTTTTCTCATTTATTTATTTATTTATTTTTTGAGTTGGAGTCTCTCTCTGTCACCCAGACTGGAGTGCGGTGGCCGCTCCCGGCCACCACAGCCTCGATGCTGGGCTCCAGCGATCCTTCTGCCTCAGCCTTCCAAGTAGCTGGAACTACAGGCATGCGCTACGACACCTGGCTAATTTTTTTGATTTATTGTGGAGATGAGGTCTCACCAAGTTGCCCAGGCGGGTCTTGAACCCACGAGCTCAGGCAATTCCCTCACCTCAGCCTCTCAAGGCACGGGATTACAGGCTGAGCCACTAAGCCCGGCTAGTTTTCTCATCTATTAAGTGGATTGATTGGCCAAGTGTGGTGGTGTGCGCCTAGTCTCAGCTACTCAGGAAGCTGAGGCAGGAGTATCTCTTGAGCCCAGGAGCTTGAGGTTACCGGGAGCCATGGTTTTACCACTGCACTCCAGCCTGAATGACAGAGTGAGACCCTGTCTCTTAAAACAACAGCAGCCTCCCTCCCCACCAAAAAAATGGGCTGATCACATACCTACTCTGCAGGACCATTGTGAGTCTATCAGATGAATTGTGATTCTGGCCTGTAGGAGACACTCACTTAATGAATGGTAGCCGCAAATTTATCATCTTTTACTGTTTGTGTTATGGTCTGAGTAACACTCAGCTCCTCTCCCTTGATACTGATAAATCAAAGGGGCGGGAAACTGGTAGAAAGTTTATTTCTGAATTTGAATCCAGGGAACAGAGACAGACTTGAGGTCTTTCTAAAATGGGCTGCCCATCCTTCAGGCCTCACAGTACACTTACAGTCCAGAATTGTCAGTACCTATACATTAGCCTTGGGACCAGCAGAACATTGTATAGAACTTAAGTTACAGCTGCATTTTACATTTAGATAGTGACATTTAGAGTAAAGGCAAGACTTACATTACACTGATGGAAAAGTTATACAAATCACCAGACTTATTACTTAATTACATTGATACTATATTGTTTAAACCTATGACTTAAGAAAGGGAGTAAATAGGGATTTACCTCTTTGGGCCTGGTCTGCAGGGAAGTCAAGGATCCCCTGAAGCTACTTACTGGGAGTGCATAGAAGACAAGGGGATTCTCAGGAATGTGCTCAGGAATGTGCAGTAGTGCTTGAACCCTTACCATGCCCTTCTCTAGGGGCTGTGGCAATAAAAATGGTCATTAGCAGGACTCTGTATCATCTGGTTGAGCTTGATGTGCTAGAAAGCAGGTAGATGGCAATGTGGAGGCTCATTAGTCTGGGAGAAGAGAGAGCCAGAGAGCCAGTTTGCGGGCTCCAGACCTGTGCTGTCCAGTACATTAGCCACTAGCCCGTGTGGGTTGAGCACCTGAAATGTGGTTGGTCTGAATTGGGTGGTGCGGTAAATGTGAAATACACACACTAGATTTAGAAAACTTGGTATAAAAAAAAATGTGAAACATCTCATCAATAATTTGTATCACGATTACATGTCAATGATATTTCACAATATATCATGTTAAAAAGATATTTTTCAAATCATTTTCATCTGTTTATTACATATGCGCTGGAGTTGTATTTCTGCTGGGCAGTACAGCTGCCAGAGTTAGAGTCCATATGACTGCTTTTAGATATGGGGGTGGAAAACCAGGAAGAGGCAGGAGATAGGTGAGTCCAAGGCTGGGCGGCAAGTGGGCCGTGAATCCTGTCGTGGCTTTAGGGAATAGGGGAGAAGAGTAGATGAGTTTGAGTATTTGTTTGTATAAACAGGTAATGGTTGGCCCCTGAGCAGTGACATAAATAAAAGGCAAGGATTTGGTCTAGACTAAAACAACTGTCCCTGATTTCCTTATGAGTTGGCCATTCCAGCTTCTGCCATGTTATGTACTATATGTGCCTTTATTGCTAGGGATATTTGCTAGGGTCAGACTTGCCAGGGACACTCTGTCCACCCCTTATGGTGCACATGGCTGGCATGCACTTGTCATCAGGCTCAGAACATACTTGGTGCCCAGGGGCTTCTGGAGCAGAAGATTGCTGACCATCTCAGGGAAAAGCTTGGCTGCTCTGTGGTGTTCCCAGAGTGCTCCACAGCTGGCTTGCTGTAGTGTTCCAGGGATCCCCTTGCTCCTCTGTGGAGCTCTCCTCTGTAACCCATACAATATGTTGGGTCAGGATACCCCAGAGTAGAAACTATAGAAAATAATAAGTTAGAGGGAAGCTTCTTTTGCAGAGAGGCCAAGTGCTCTGAAGTCTTGTGAGGCCCTGCTCAACTGTGTGTCTCCACCTTCTCTGACTTCTTTAAGATTTCCAGGAGTCATCAGGGAGAGGCCCTGGTTTTAGGTATTTGATCTGACTTGGCCTAGCTGACTTTGGTACTGGATGGAAGAATGGACAACTAAAGATACCCACCCTGTAAGATACTGTAAGGTGTGCGCCACCACGCCCGGCTAATTTTTTATTTATTGTAGAGATGAGGTCTCGCCAAGTTGCCCAGGCAGGTCTTGAACCCATGGGCTCAGGCAATCCACTCGCCTTGGTCTCTCAAAGTGCTGGGATTACAGGCTGAGCCACCGAGCCCGGCCTGTTTTTATTTTCTATATTTAAATTTGTGATTTTTTTTTTTTTGCACAGTCACAGAACAAATTTCTTTATGTTTTATTACTTATGAAACGATATTTATTCCTTGAGGAATTCATATGTTATAAATTTTATTCTGTAATGATGGGAGAAATGTAGTCTGTCCCCTTCTCATATTCCCTGCCCCTCCTTCCCTTTTGGGCTCTGGGGGAAGACCGCCTCTGACTTTAGCAGATATACGTGTGACTGGATGGCCCACTTCCTTAATACAGAGAGACGCCTTATGCCCTCAGCTTGGCCGTGACAGACCACAACTGTCACCTCCTCAACACCAGACCAGCCAGTGGAGGAAGTGGGCCAAACTTGGCAGGCTGATGTGTCTTCTGTCCTTGCAGTGATTTCTTCCTTCCTTCCTTCCTTCCTTTTTTCCCTGGCATCCATCTTTAAAAAAAAAGATATGGTACATAAGTGGTCATAGTACAGGAGAAGTTTGGGCCTCCCATTGGTCCTCACTGGTTTCATCCCAGTGCCACACCTGTGGCTTCTCAAGGCAACTAGAGAACTGGGAACTGGGTACAGGCTGACACCCTGGGGAGGTAGGTGTCACTGGCTTTAATGACCTTCAGTTGGCTGAGATTGAGATGTGTTCAGGGTGGGGACTTAGGGGAAGACAGTGTCAGAAGTACCTATGCAGAGTTGGGTGAGTAAATATGAAGGTTTCTGTCCCGAAGACCCTGAGGGGTGGGGGCTCTCCCAGAGACCATCCCCACCCTCCCACACTCTCTTCCACACGTGCCCAGACTCAAGCCTGCACATATCTGCACCCACAGCACCACGTGCTCCTTGCCCTGTGTGGATGCTGCACTCCTGGCCCCCTCTGCTCTCCCGGGAGCTCCTGTTCTTTACTTCTCTTCACTCCAACTCCAACCGCCCTCAACACCACCACCATCGCCATGCTCACTCCTAACCCCAAAATCCAGCCTTTCCACCAGCCCCAGCCTCTCCAGATTAGAGCTCTCTGGGGACCAGGACATTTTGAAAGGCAGAAAGAAAGAAAAAGGGAGGAAAAACAGAAAGTGGGAAACAGAAGAATGAAACCGGACCGAAGGGGCAATGGTGCCTTGAGCTATCTCACTGCATTACAATGAATATGGACTCTATTAAGCTCCGTTCTGCCTGTTAGTGTTTCCCGGGGCAACACAGCCCCCATATGGCAAGCATGCAGCAGATTAGGGTAGGCCCCCGGGCCGCATTGAAGGCCAGGGGCTTGACTGGCAGTTGAACCCCCTCCCCGCCTCCCCCTACTCCTCACACTTGACACTGCCTGTGTTTATCTAAAGCGAGGAGGGGGGGCCATTTGGAAGGTTTTTGTCCTGGCTCTGAGAAGGGAGAGGAGGGCAGGGTGGGGAGAGGGTGGTTGGGGGAGGAAAGAGGGTGGAGGCGGGGTGGAAAGGGGAGAGGCGAGGAGGGAAGGCTTCATAAATATTCAAGAGGTGCTCTGAATGGGGAGAGAGAAATAAAGCAGATGGAATTCGTGTTAAAGAACAGCACAATCACCCTGTTTTGAGCCCTCCAAAAACAAAAAAAAAGAAAAGGGAACGGCCTTCTAGGAGTGTAGGAGCTGCGTTTATCCAATTAGTAGGGTTGTCAAATTGAATTTATATGGAATAGGGGTGGGGGAATTGAGCAGGGAGTGTAGAAGAAAGGAAGTGGTTTTCCTTTTCTTTCTTTTTTAGCAGTAGCCCCACCCCCCCGTGGGTAGATTTGTAGATTTTTTTAAAAAAATCTCTTTAAGGAAATGAGGCCATGTGGATGAGAAATGAAACTCCTCAGTTATTTTTTTCCTCTAGTGCTGGAGGTGAGAGAGGATTAGATGTGCTTTACCAAAATCTCAGTGGGCAAATCAGGAGACTTTTTGACTCAGCAGAGGGGTTTCTCTCTCTAGAGGGTTTCTCCCTAGAGGGGAGATACTCTATGCAGGCTCCTCTCCTTTGCTTTTTGCTTGTCTTGATGATGAGGGCGTCCCACCTGCCAGAGTGGAACTGGGCTGTTTGTGAGCAGCTTGTTATACATTTTGGGTTCACCAAGAAGAACCCAGGTTTTTTTTCTAATCTCCCCCAAAATGCCACTTCGATTATACATTCCCTTGCTCAGAACTATCACTAACTCCCCTCTGTCTGTGATGTAAGTTTTGAACTCTTTTCCCTGGTCTTCCACAACATTTCAATGTCCTGCCTTGTCCCTTTTCATTCTAGATTAGTCTCCAAAGTGGCGTAAAAGCTCCCTAGGGGAAAATAGAAGTAATTCCATTGGGGCACTGGAAGGAAATAGTAGAGATGCCCATAATGTTTACCTCTACCTACAAAAGGAACAGGAAAGGAGTTCGGCCTTGCTAATATTTAATATAAGGATTGGCAGTGGTGCCTTTAGTCTGTACATTGGGCTGTCATGTGTCACAACAGTTCCAGGGCATCTCCATGTGTAGTCGGCTTGACAGTGGGCGCCTCACTCATTCATTCACTCCCCAGTTTTTCTGTTCTCTGTTAAGTGGATTTGCAGACTATATTATTTAGTTTAACTAAATTAGCTCTCACAAAAGGACAAGTGGCTTAAAAAGACTGCTGCAAAGCAACTGGGTTGAAGAGAAGGCTGATAATCCAAGCACAAGCAAACAGGAAGAAAACAGCAGAGCTGACCCTTTTCAAGCCACATTAGGAAGTAAAAACAATGATAATGAAATCACATCTGATGAGAAGTCAACAAAATAATTAACCTTCAAACAGACTATTTGAAAGAGATTATATCCCTATCATTAGCGATGATCCTAGTTCTAAATAGGCATTCTGCCTTAAGGTGTTAGCTGATGATATTACAACACAATCATGGTTAAGGAGTCATTAAAATATGGTTTCACTTTTATCTACTCTTTTTGAAATGTTAGTTCTGCACTGCATGCATTTAATTGCTAAGTAAATAAATATGCATGCATTAGGGATGTTGGCCCAGAATATTTTACTCTCGAGGGAGTAGGATCAAGAAAATTTGAAGACCACAGTTCTGGATAAGCCTTCTGTTCAGCCCGACTGCTTGCTGCACCACCCTGCAGAGCTGAGACTCGCTTTCCCAGCCCGTGTCAGCTTCCTGCAGTGCCCTTGTCCTTCATACCTATGCGTAGCTCAAGAGGCCTGGTTTCAAACTCTGTGTCCAGAACACCTTTCCTGAAGACCTGAAATTAATTAAAACAACTCTTCTCCCACTCTTTTCGCTTGCCGCTTCCCATTTGTGACTAAACTGATCAGCGGAGGTAGTAAAGAAAGCCTAAGTTGTTACAGGAGAGTAACTCCTAAATATCAGTGGTTTGGTGCAACAAGGGTTTATTTCTTCTCCTGTCACATCTTAAGCTGCTGGCTGCCATCTTGTAGCCATGCCTACTGAACCATGTGGCATGTGGTCACCAGTCCAGAGAGGCAGAGACAGCAGCAGTTCTCTAGCTCTCCACTGCTGGGGTCCAGTGGTGACATGGGAAATGCTTACTTACTCTTTTTGGCCATTGCTAGTCACATGGCCTTAAGCTTACTGCTTAAGGAATAAAGAGGAGCTTAGGGATATTTGCAGGGTACTAACAAACTTATGTCCCAATTTTTTCTTTAAGCTCTGGACTGGGCTGGGCACGGTCGCTCATGCCTATAATCCCAGCACTTTGGGAGGTTGAGGTGAGAGGATTGCCTGAGCCCATGGATTCGAGACCGGTTTGGACAACTTGGCGAGACCTTATCTCTACAACAAATCAAAAACATTAGCTGTGTGGTGCACAGCCTGTAGTTCCAGCTACTTGGAAAGCTGAGGTGGAAGGATCACCTGAGCCCAGCAGGTCAAGGCTGCGGTGACCATGAGCATGCCACTGTGCTTGAGTCTGGGCAACAAAGTGAGACTCTTAACTCAGGAAAAAAAAAAGGACTGAATCTATCTTCTAGTACTCACAATGCCTTGCATACTATCGTTTATGTAGTAGAATACAGGAATATTTGTCCCAATGATATTAATAACTAAAGATCACAGTACACATACTTTGTTAATACATACACAAAATTTGGATAGGAAATAAGGTAGAAATATATTTAGAGGCTGGCTAGAGCATGGCTTATACTTAAGAGCATTAAACCATTGTTACTCTCTTCATCTGACAGTAGAGTGCTCTGGGTAGGTGTTCTAGATACGTATCTAGGACTGTGCTGTCTAATGTGGCAATCACTAGCCTTATATGGCCACTTAAGTTAAAATTAAAGAAAATTAAAAGTTCAGTTCCAGCCAGGCTTGGTGGCTCAGTCTGTAATCCCAGTACTTTGGGAGGCCGAGGAGAGTTGATTGCCTGTGCCTGTGGTTTCGAGACTAGCCCGGGCAACTTGGCAAGACCTCATCTCTACAGCAAAATTTTAAAAAAATAGCCAGGCATGGTATTGCACCTGTCTAGTTCCAGCTACTTGGAAGCTGAGGCAGAAGGATAGCTGGAGCCCAGAAGGTTGATGCTGGGGTAGCCGTGAGCGTGCGTGCTGCTACACTCCAGCCTGGGCAAAGGAGTGAGAATTCCAATTCAAAAAAATAAAATAAAAGTTCACAAGTGGCTAGTAGATACCTAGTGTTTTGGACAGCACAAGTGTAGAACATTTCCATCATTGCAGAAAATTCTACAGAGGGGGTTTGTGCAAGGGACAATACGAGATTGTTATAGATGAGGCTGTCGGTGATGAAAGGATAAAAATGATCCGGAAGTTACTGTTACAGATGGTGATCCAGGTAACATTATTCTTTCTTTTTTTTAATTTCTATATAGATCTTAACACTATAGATTAACATTATTCTTAATTTATAAGAGAGATTAAATTCAGAAACATTCTAAAATTAGTTCTAAAATCATTTCTAAGCAGTTGGTTAGTATGGCTTTGGAAACAATTTGCTGGGAGATAGTGTTGGAATAGTGAAAAGATCACTCAATGAGGAGTGAGAAGATCTGACTTGTAGTCGTCTTCCTCCTTAATTAGCTGGGAGACCTACAAATCACTTAGACTCACTCAACCTTGAAACATGTCATTTGTAACATTCAAAACACATTAGGCATCACTCTAAGCTATTGTTTTATTTTCTCTGAGGTTCTTCCTAATTTAAAATGTTTTAATTAGATCTGTGGGTAAAGGTACAAGTTTTAAGTAAAAATGACTTTTGCTTTTTATATATGTTTAAGGTATATTCCATGATATTTTTATGACATTTCTTGTTTCTTAATTCCTTTTCCTATCTAAACTTACATATTCAGTCCTCTGAGAATTAAATTCACTTATTTCCTTAATTTCCACTCAGTGCTACTCTCCTGTGCTGAAGTACCACCCTCTTTCTTGAGATGAGGGGCTGCCAACCCTTGCACCCCAGACACTTGGCATTACTGTCTGGAGCAAAGTTTTTCTCTGACTTCAAAGATAATTGGGAAAGGTGAATCTTACTCTGCAAAACTGAGAACATGCAAAAAAAATGTAACTTCGGTCAGGCATTTTTTTTTTTCATGTAGCTAGCTGGCCCCTCTCAACAAGTAGAACAAAAGACTTGGTCAGGTCTCATTCTTGCCAGTAGAAGAATGTTTTTAAGCCTCTTTGTGCTATCTGCTACATCACCCTCTCTCCTATTCAGCTCACCTTTGTTACTGGTCTTAGGACATCCAAAGGGCGTGTTTTGTGTTTTAGATCTTGGAGGCTTCCCTTTCTGAGATAACTGATATGGCGTGGGCATCCAGGGGATGGGATGGTGGCTCTGTGTGGCTTTATCTCACTCTTGGTCTGGTTAGTCAGCCAGCGTTCTTGAGGGGAGGTGGAGCTGGCCTCCTCCTGACAATGATCGACTCTCGGTTGTTTGTAATTTTCTCAAAAAATAAATACTCCAAGGCTGCAGCTTCTCATGATTGGTCTTAACCCCAGAAGTGTGTTTTGTTGTTGTTGTTTTTGGAAAGTTTCAAAAACATCTGTTTGGAGGATATTATTTCAGTGGGGAACGTGTATGTCAGCAGTTAAACTTGTCAGACACATTTTCTGTCCTTTTTCGTGTCCAAATAACCCTTAGAAATGGCAAGTACCTAGCCCTCAGTGAGGATTCATGGCAAGAATTCATTTTCCCTTCTCTCTGCCTTTTGTTTTTTCTTGATTTCTTTTTCTGAGAAAAATGCCTAAGAAAATAAGAAGGATCTAGACATGACTTGGCATTGCCAAGAAAAATAACAGGGCTTACTGTTGCCGTCAGCCAACCCTGAAACTGTACCTTGTTCATTTCACAATGGGGCACCATTACACTGCACTTAGGTTCTGTGACTTAAGCCTCACTTGCCTTTTTTCCTCTTAACGTTAAAACAAAGTTCTCAGATACCAAAATCTTGAGAATTCTCTTTTTAGATCAAACTTACTAGGTAACTTGATTCCAAAAGTAACTCAGTTTCCCCAGCTGCTAAATAAGATGCATCAGACCTCCAGTGACCACCCCCAATACCACCCCCATATTTTTTTGGTCACAGTTCAGCTTTCACATAAGTGAAACCCCCTTATCCTGCTGTGGGGTCAATAGGATGGTGCCTGCCTACAACTCTGCAGTGGAGATTAATGAGTTAATGCCTTTCTCCCTCTTTGGATACCTGCATCTTTTTGCCCCCCTCACGCTCCTTCTTGCTTTGGAAGGCAGGATGGTGGCTGGCAGCAGCAGTGGGATCTGTTTCCATTTTGAACCTTATAAATTACCAAGGGTGCAGAACTAACAGGAATTGTTTGGCTGGTCCTCGTTAAGCGGGAGGGGGTCTGGGCTGAATTTCCTCAGTAAAACCTTTGTTGATTTTACAACCCAAACACCTCTATAGCCCCTGTACTCAGATAAGAAACAGCCCTCCCATTGGTCTTTGTCTCCTTGTACTCTTTTTGTCCTTTATTGATTTGTATTCGTTTTCTGTCCCCCTCCCTCTCTCCTTTCCTCCCTTCCTTCCTCTTCCCTTTCCTCCCATCTTCCTTCCCTCCCTTCCTCCTTCCCTCTCTCCCTTCCTCCCTTCCTTTTTCTCTTCCTCCTTCCCTCCTTTCCTTCTTTCCTTCCTCCCTTCCTTCCTTCCTGCCTTGGGACATGGAAGGCACGCTTGCTATCAATTTCCTTAAGTGGCTAGAGAAACTGGGGCATGTCTGAACAAACTACTTCCTTCAAATCCCATAACTGGGAGCTCATGCAGTGTTCTATATAAATACATTGTCTCATTGGGGACAAGCAAATTAGAGAATTGAAACAAGTATCTGAAAAATTGAGAGATCACCAAAGGCTTGCTTTTTGGTATAAACTTTTCCTCAAGAAATTGCTGTTAAAATTCCCCACTGTTCTACGTCATTTGTATTCTAACTTTGTTTGTTAAACACCCAGTGGGCACAGAGTTGATAAAAACAAATGGGAAAATGCTACTATTGTGGCTAAAAGCACAGAGCTTTGGAATCAGCTCAACCTGGGTTTCAATCCAGGCCTAGGTTCTGTGATCTTGGGAAGAGTTACTTAACCTCTATCTAGATCTCAGTTTCCTCACCTGGAATTTGTGAATATGTTCCCCACTTTGCAGGGCTGATGTGAAGACTAAAGGACATACCTCATGAAAGAGCTTAGCAGGTACCTGCAGTAACGACAGGCACCCCAACTCTCCTGCCACCACGGCCCTTCCCAGATGCACTCACATCCTTTGCAGCATTCATGAATTTCATGTTGGCCCTTTGATTCACTGGATTGTTTGAAAAAGAGCAAAAGCTCCTTCTTGACACCAACAGGAAGTTATTTTAACTTGCCAGGAAAGAACATTTGAAAGCTTCTTTAAAAAATTTCTTTCAAACCCCTTTTAGAAAACATCCCCCTGTCCTTTCTCAGGGTGTTGAGGGGTCTTGCTTGCAGGTCCTCTGATGTCAAAGTCACGAGGCCAAGGGGGGAAATAGAAATCAATGGGAAAAAACTCTATCTTGGAAAACATCCTGAGCATTCCTGTGGGGGCTGGAGTCCTAGATCTGGTTTGGAGGGGTGCTTGTCGGGCAGTGCGGATGTGGCCCTCTTCATTCCCTCAGCAGCTGAGCAGAATGCCAAAGGCCACAGGGCTTGGGGAAGGGGACAGATTTAGGCAAATCCCAAGCACTTCCTGGCATAGGCAGGAGTCCCCTGTGTCAGGAGTGTTGGGGTTGAAAGGCTCAAGGTTGTCTCTTGTCTCTTAAGACAGACTGCAGCAACCGGAACTCAGGGCTAGGTGAGCATAGCACATCTTAGTTGAGAAGCTTACCTCCCCTACTTTTCCAATGGGGACTGTAGATCTTTGAAAGAGTCTCTGGTTAGATAAATTGGTCTAGAAGAATTAACATCTTGAGTGTATGTCACAGTCTTAGACATATAATATTGCCACAGCTGCATAGATCATGGGAACGTTGTCCAGATCATTGGAATATTGGCCTAAATGTCATCTGAACTCATTCTAATGCCTCCCTCCCCAATAAGGGTGTTGCTAGGCCTTTCTCAGTTGCTGATGTCCTGTACATTTATCAGTGAAATGCACAGAAGCAAAATCTTGGTTTTGTCTGTGATGGTATGTATGTGTGAGAGTGTACACTTGCCTGTGTGATTTTGGTGACTCTTGTAAAGATCATAAATTAAGGGAGGTATGATGGAATATTGTCCTGGAAAGGGAGAAGATTACATTCTTGGCAGGTATTAGGAGGGTTGCTGATAGCTGAGGTATGTCAGGTGGCTGGAGGTATGGCATGGTCTAAAGCCCAAAGGAATGTTGTTCTGGTAGAGATGCAACCCGGGTAGTCGTCAGAAACAGATTTTGTAGAGATGGATAAGTCTAGAATTCTAGCACCAGGGTCAGAGAGAGGTGGAATCCAGCTAGTGGAGCCAAAACAAGGCTCTGTGCCTTGAAGAGGTGAGGGACCTTGATCGACCATGACTTTTGGCTGTGTTTGTGCTCAGGGGTTACAGACAGTCTGAGAAGAATAGGTTGATTCTGGGAATAAATAGGAGTTCACAGGGACATAAGCGCGGAGCTGGGTTGAGGAGAATCAAAGCAGGAGAGCTTTCTTGAGTTGCTGAGATTTCAGGATTCATTCATTAGTAGCACCCTGGCAAGGGATGTTCAGTATACATGTCACATACAGCAGTGCTGCCCCACAGTAGCCTGCACTAGGCCATGTGGCTGTGGACAACTGGCCTTTTGCAAGCAAGTGGCAAGGATGACTTCAGCTGTTGCAGCATCTGTGCTAGATATTCACTGCCCCGTGCCCTGGAAGTGGCTGTAATTTTCGGCCTCTCCGGATCCTGTGCTCCCCTGTCCTTGTTGCTGTTGATCCACTGGGCTAGGCTCTAGCGTTCTTACCATGATGAAACTGCCTTCTAGACAAGAACAGCAGACACTGGTAACTCCTAAAGCAGAGAGGAAAGGAAGAGGGCAAAGGCTGAAATACTTTCTGTGGGGTACCATGTTCACTATTTGGGTGACAGATTCAATAGAAGCCCAACCTCACCATCGTGAAATATACACATGTAAGAAACCTACACATGTCCTCCCGACTCTAAAATAAAATGAAAATAGAAATCACTCTAGCTTAAGGGGGCAACTAATAAGAAGTTTCTTTTATTTATTATTATTTTTTAAAATATTTCTTTCTGGTCTTTCGTTCGCTTCATTCCCCGTGGCTTCAGGGACACATGAATGTAAGATGACATGTGATCATGGCAACATCATATTGGTTATATTTTGGTGTTTTACTCATTTCAGAGCCTTTTTTAGATGAGGAATGGTGTGAGAGTGTTCTTTGGCCATCCAGCAACACGACTAAGTCTCCACTTTGAATGTTACCAGCAGAAAATGAGGGAAAAACTGGGCCCTGTGGTGACCATGAGGGCCTCCCAGGCCTCCTCACCATGACCATTTCTCTACCTTTCTCTCTCACAACAGAGTGTTGCTGGAAACTGCAAGGATCTCTTCAAGTGGCCCGGGCAGCTTATGGGACATTGGCTTCAGACTCTCTGTGGGACACCATGCTGCGTGGGATGATGATGACGCAGAGAGGAAGGAGGCCTGAAGTCACACTCGCTTGCCTCCTCTTAGCTACCACAGGCTGCTTTGCAGACTTGAGTGAGTGCCTTCCCTTTCTCCGCCTGCCTCTCTCGGAAGAACACTTTGCCCCCATTGTCAATTGGAAGCATTAGGCGTTCTACAATAACTCTCTCAAAGGCATCCTCCTCCCGGGTTTCAAAGAACGCTTAATTCCCCCTGGCTTTGGGGACATGTGAATATAAGATGACATGTGATCATGACAACATCATATTGGTTATATTTTGGTATTTTACTCATTTCAGAGATATATGAGAGGAGAGAGGAGGAGGAAGAGGAGACGTAATACTAATAATAACTAACTGCTTTGTATTGTGCACTTATATGAAGTCATGGCAGACAAAGTACACACATTGCTTATAAGTCTCACAACACTCCACGAGAAAGGTATCATTAGCCTCATTTTACAGATAAGAAGCTGAAACTTAAAAAGGCTAAAGTCACATGGCTCAGAAGTAGTGTCACTGGGATCAGACTCAGGTCTGTCCAACTCCAAAGCTTAAGCACTTGCCTTTATGACACCTTGCCATTCCAAATCTATTACCTGGGGACAAAGACGGATTGGGAAATGGACAAGGGCAGCAGAGAAAGAGCAGCGCCTCTGGTGCCCAGCTCTGGAATACTGCCTGTGCACTGTGCTCCTGAAAAAGTGATGTTATTGGTTTCTTGGGGTCATCAGTTCATTGCTGCATCCCTCTTCTTCCCGCAGATGAGGTCCCTCAGGTCACCGTCCAGCCTGCATCCACTGTTCAGAAGCTCGGTGGCACTGTGATCCTGGGCTGCGTGGTGGAACCCCCAAGGACCAACATAACCTGGCGCCTCAATGGGAGGGAGCTTGATGGCTCGGATGATGCCCTGGGTGTCCTCATCACCCACGGGACCCTCGTCATCACTGCCCTCAACAACCACACTGTAGGACGGTACCAGTGTGTGGCTCGGATGCCTGCGGGGGCTGTGGCCAGTGTGCCAGCCGCTGTGACACTAGCCAGTGAGTCTGCTCCCTTGCCTCTCTGACATGGTGCAGTTCCTCCTCCTCTCCTCCCCTCCTTCCCCCCATTCATACTACCTGTCACTAGTCTCACCATAAAAGGGGCCTTAACTGCTGAAATTTCAAATCAGAATGGTAGCTGCCCAGTAATCTCCAGTTGGGAGGGGGGACCCTTGTGTTCTTGGGAAGCTTCACTCTGAGTAGAGGCTATGTCTGGAGTGAGTGTCTACAGGAAAAAGAACTGGTCAGTGCCCCTGATGTGGTTGAACTGTATGTGTTTCTGTGGAGTCCAGAGCAGGGCCATGCCATGTGTTTCTACTTGGTTATCCTATAGCTTCAGGTGCTATGTGTCAACTGTCCACCGCCCCCGCCACCAACCCCCTCACTCCATTCCCTCAGTGGTTAGTTGGAGCGTTGACCAGGATGATGTGTAATCAGGACAGACCTGCCCAGCCCAGACTTGGCCTCCTGTCTCCCTGTAAGGGGTAAGCATAGTCCAAATACCTAGAACACAATGGAAAAAAAAAAACTATGTGACAAAGGCATAAACAGATACAGGGGAGAGAAACAAGGAAGAGATTAGGTGACAGTGTGGTCCAAGTGAAGGCCAAGAGGAAGACTTCATACTACCATTATTATTATTATTTTTTTAGTTTTGCCATTCTTTTGTTTATGTTGTTACATTCTGTTTGTGATAAAGAATCAGCGTTATTGCTGATCTCTGTCTTCTCTTATTGTGACATGACAAAGAACACAGGTCCTCAGTTTAACATTTGGAAACCAAGGGCCAAGTACTCCCGAGGTCCCTCCCATCTGAAGGATTCTGGGTCACTTCCATGCGCTTCCTGCTAGCTTGTCCGCATGACTGCTCTTACTTCTTTCATGTTTGTGAAAGTGAGGCATCGTTTTTACAAAATTACTTAAGCATATTATAAGGATCCAACAGAGCAAAGCCAAGGCCAAGGCCATAGTCCCAGCTAGAAGAGGAGCCTTGCCCAGGACAGGTGTTTCTCGTTGCCACTATATTCTCCCCCACTAAGCCCCATTATAGAAGGCTAGATGAATGTGGATAATGAGACTTACTACCTTTGTATGTGGCTACCATGTAGGTGTGCTATGTCCCAGGAACAGTATATATTTTCTCTGATTTTCTACCTGTCATACAAATGGGTACACAAGAATTGACTAATTTAAGACACTGCTGAAGGTGGCGGGCAGCCTCGACACCCATTCTTACATGCTGAGCCTTTAGCTGGGAAAAGTAAAGAATGACCTCCAAGCCGGGCTCGGTGGCTCAGCCTGTAATTCCGCGCTTTGGGAGCCTGAGGTGAGTGGATTACCTGAGCCCGCAGGTTCAAGACCCGCCTGGGCAACTTGACGAGACCTCATCTCTACAATAAATAAAAAATCAGCCGGGTGTGGTAGCACGTGCCTGTAGTTCTAGCTACTTGGAAGGCTGAGGTGGAAGGATCGCCGGAGCCCAGCAGGTCGAGGCTGCGGTGGCTGGGCGACTGAGTGAGACTCCAACTCAAAAAAAAAAAAAAGAATGACCTCCACCTTGACTCCTTTCTTGCAGCCTGAAGTGGGGGAACTTGTTGAGACTTTAATGGCATTTAGATTTAAACTTTGAGAAGATCTCCAGGGCTTGTTCCCTCATGACTTGGCAGTGCCCACTTATCTCTGAAAACCCTGCTTAGGGTGTTCATGTCACCATCATCATCACCCTCATGGGTGGCGTGGTTCCAGGAGGGTGGCGGTCCTATGTCATGGGTCTTATCTAAGACAGCAGACTCTTGAAATGCCCCTTTATCCGAGTCAGCTGGCGTCTCTGGGGTGTGTGAGGCGTGAGTCCTGGGAGGAGAATGGTAAGAGATGGACCAATAGAAAAGCAGGGGAGAAAAGCCCCTCTCCACCCATTGGTCCCTAGATCCCTGGAGGAGCTTAGCTCTGTAGGAAAGTGGAAGGGAGGCTGCTAGCAATATTCCTGTTTCCTTAGAAAGAGTCTAGCAACTCTGCCCTTTTCTCAGGGGTAAGCCAGAGTGTGTCCTCAGCTGTCTCCGTGAGGAGCCAAGCTGACATGGAGCCTTCCACAGAGTGGGAACCACTCTCCTTTGTGGCAGAAGGAGCAGCCGTTGAATCTGAGCGGTCTTTTGGAGAGTATACCGTGAGTGCTCAGGGAGAAAGGCAGGCCCTGGGCAGCCAGCGGGGCTATTCCTCCAGCTGTGCTTGTGTGGAAGTCCCTAGAGGCTTGGGTGAGGAGAGTGGAGGGAAGGGAGAGGTCATTTCATCACATCAAGAAGGGTTCAGGTCAGAACTACACTTCCTATCATCATATGCTCCTACCTACACTTTTTATAGTTTTAAGTTATAGTTGCATTATAGAAATTTTAGAATATTTAGAAAATAGTTTCTCCTCAGCCCACCATCTTCATGCAATCACCATTGTCATTTTAGAGTATACCCTTCCAGTCTTTATCTATACTCATCTTTTTCCATTGTTATTATGATGCTACTGAATGCTTCTGCTCTTATTTGGGCCCTTGACCATATGACCATACTTCTGTCCTCCTGGTGCTTACCACAGGCTGTGTTCTTTTTTTTGTTGTTTTTTGAGTTGGTGTCTCACTCTGTCGCCCAGACTGGAGTGTAGTACCATGCTCCCTGCCACCGCAGCCTCAACCTGCTGGGCTCTGGTAGGCTTTGTTCTTACACTGACTATTGAAAAAGGAGGCAGAGTAAATCTACCCTATACACATTTCAGTCCAGGCCCTATGTCTGGTCAGTATTGTGAATGGGGGACATGGAGTTGGAAAGAAAAAAGACCATACTTCCTTTTTCTTTTTTATTAAGTATAAAATGCATACAGTAAAGTACACAAAGTGTACTAATCTTTTTAAACAACTTTTAATGTTTTTGAGACAGAGTCTCAACCTGTCACCCAGGTTAGAGTACAGTGGCACAATTACAGCTCACTGCAGCCTTGACCTCCTGGGCTCAGGTGATCCTTCTGCCTCAGCCTCTTGAGTAGCTGGGACTATAGGCGTGTGCCACCATGCCCAGCTAATTTGTGTGTGTATCTGTGTGTGTGTGTGTGTATGGTTTTTTTTCTTGTAGAGACGAGGTTTCACCATGTTACCTAGGCTGGTAACTCCTAGGCTCAAACTCCTAGGCTCAAGTGATTCTCCTGCCTCAGAGTTGGAGTCTCACTCTGTCACCCAGACAGTGCAGTGGCCACTCCCGGCCACTGCAGCCTCAACCTGCTGGGGCCCAGCGATCCTTCCGCCTCAGCCTTCCAAGTAGCTGGAACTACAGACGTGCGCTACCATGCCCGGCTAATTTTTGATTTATTGTAGAGATGAGGTCTCGCCAAGTGGCCCGGGCTGGTCTCAAACCTGCGGGCTCAGGCGATCCACTCACCTCGGCCTCCCAAAGTGCTGGGATTACAGGCTGAGCCACCGAGCCTGGCATGCCTCAGCCTCTTAAAGTGCTGGGATTATAGGCATGAGCCACCATGCCCTGCACAAAGTGTACTAATCCAAAGTGAACAACCAATGCATATTTTCATATGTGTACACCCGTGCAGCCATCACTCCAGTGCCCGTCCCCTCATGCCCCTTCCTAGGTAAATCGGTCCTCCCAGCCCCCACCAGTAATTATGGTCATAATTACTAATAGCCCCAGAACATCACCCTTCTACCATAATGTACTGAACCCTTTTCCTAGAGCCCGGCAATTAGATGCTTCCAGTTGTTCATTATTACAAATAAGATGTGCCTTTTAGCAATGTTTGTGCCCTCAAAGGGCAATGCTGCTCATCTAGGAGGGAGATTTCATCTGCAAATGGGCAGCACGTGTCTGTGGAGACTCCAGAAATTCCATAACCATTCATTTGGCCTAATTAGGAACCAGGCTGAACCTTTTATTGTTTGGAGAAGGGAGAGTTGGAGAGTAGAAGATTTATATTGGAGCCCTCCTACTTCAAGGTGTATCTGTGTGAGGAGAGACAATTTATAGCCTTTATTTTTTAAATATTTCTGGCCGCTTCTTTCTCTGGTGCTTGAGGGGATCTGCAGTTGGCAGAGAGGACAAAGGGAAGGGTTTGGTTGCAACCCAAGAAGGCACAGTGAGAGGAGCAGGGGCTTGTGCAGAAGCCGAGTTCTTTGAAAGCCAAGAACTATTGGCTTGTCATTTAGACATGAATCGGGAGTGAACTGTCTGAGCATGAGGAGAAGGAAGAAGTGCTGAAAATCAAGAGAGCGGGCATGGGCTGTGTCACAGAGAAGAGGGAATTGGTGGCATGGAACTGCAGCCTCCCAAGTGGGAGGAGGCAGCAATGGGGTGGCGGGAAGGCAGGTGGAGGCAGGAGAAAGGGGTGTGCTGTCTTTGGGTTAATGCCATTGGGGAATTTGGCTCCTATGCAGCAGTTAGATTAAGTTTCTGAAAGCACATTCCTGAGCAGAATGGGGGCTGTGTTTTGCTGGTTGACTGATGTAGGAGGGAGGCTGAGCGGTAGGTGGGATTACCAAAGGCACGGTCTACATTTAGAGGAAAGGCCGGGTCGTGGCGTGCCAGTGCACACGCATGCATACCTACACACACTCGGCATGTAAGGCTTCCTTTTCCTCTGCTTTCCTACGTTCATCTTCACACAAAGCAGTTGCTATTTGGCCTACCTGGCAAGATGCCACCTTCTGCATCTAACTCCCAGAGATCTCTGAGTGCTTTAAATGATGGGGGCCTAGGACCTGTCTTGAGGATTCAGGGATGGGGAGGAGTCCTCTAGCAGAACAATCTTTTGGTCTAGGCCTCTTTATTCTAGTGTCGGGAGCTTGGGGAGGGGGTCCACTTGGACTTCACCCTGAACAGGTGATATCAGTTTCTGGTTTTCAGGTAAAATGGAGCCAGGAGTCAAGAATCACCTAAGAGTCTCACCTGTGTGTTCTCCTACCCTCCACCTCAGCTTTTTCTGACCTTGTGGATAATGGCCACCTTCACACTGTGGAGGTATCCATCTTGCTCTTCTCTGAGAATAATTTTTTCTTTCCTTGTTAGCCTAAACTCTATTTTTTATAAGTCTCTCTTGCTGCTAATGCCTCACTTCAGATCACCTTGTCTTGTTCTTGCTTTCTGGAATTCTTTTGAGTTTGATCTCTTTTCACTTCTCTTTCCCTTTCTTTATAAGCTTTATGCCAGGAGGTCAACCACTCTTTGCAGCTCAAATGTCCAGTCTGCTCCTGACCCAACAATAGACACTGCCAATGGACACTGTGCTCCTTCTTACTGGACCCCGATTCCACCTCAAACCAGTTCTCAACACAGCATAGCAAGTAGTCACAACCGGTTCCTCAGAGCTGGCATACCTCGTGAAAGCTGCTCTCGACCCCTTACCTGTAATCATCCGCCATTCAAATAAACTCCTGCATAATCTCTTATTTTTAACTTTCTGCTATTTTTAGGTCCCAGTCGTAGCTGGAAATAAAATATGTGGTAACTGGGTAGCTACCTATAATTCTGTACCTGGGAGTTTTAGTCCTCAAGCTAATGTGGACTCTTATGTTGCTTCCAGAATAAGTGAGAACAGATCCGTCACCCTTTCTTAAGGCCTTTGAGCACTAAGGCCAGGCATATGCTCCTGAATGTTCAGCAAGCGAGGTGACTGACAGAAAAGGAAGGAGTCTTCATGACTCTGTGACTTTGACGAAAGGCCAGGGGGGTGACCCAGGGATCCTTTGTCACCATAATTTAAACCATGAATAAAATGAAGAACCAAAATGGTATAATGGAAAAACAAGTACTAAACTAGTATTACGGAAAACACAAACTAAAAGTTTTAAGTTCTGGGTTGAAGTCTCAGCTCTGTCACTTCAGAGTTACATGACTTTGGGCAGGTCACTTAATCTCTAGATTGCCACAGCTGTGAACTGAGCACCATGATAATTATAACACCAGTCTCATGGGTGTTTTTTTCGGGATCAAACACGAGAATATGTGATAGGAGTATTTGGAAGCATTTTAGAGATTCTGGACTTTATTCGTTCAACCATTTGCTTAGCAAGCATTTGTGAAGTGTCTCCTTGTAGGAGCCTTTGGGGCCTGTGTCTACCCCTCTGCTGCTCAACTCCATTCTGGGAATAATCCTTAGGAAGACAGCTCGGGGGTGACAGAGCTTCCAGTCATAACCAGAGCCAAGAGAGAACTGGCTTATAATGAAGACAGAACTAACCCATTTCCTGCGAATTTCCTCGTTCCCTAGATACATGTGTTCTCCAACCCAGATTCCCACCTCCAGCCGCCATGGTGACAGTATGTTGTCAGTGCAGTCCATGGAGCCACCCATTTCTGCTTCTTGGGTCCACTGCTGCCCACTCTTCCACTCAGCCGTTGGTTTGTGCAGGGAGGTGGACTGATCCTGACCCTTCTATGTTTGGGTATAATTGGGAAGCACTTAGAATTTCCATCAGAGCACAATAAGACCTGGGGTCCCAGCACTGAGAAAGTAGACTTCATTAGCACATTAGACGTAAAGCCAGTCAGACCCATGAGTTGCCTGACACAGATGTGAACAGATTTTAATGGGAGTGCAGAGGCTGGCAGTGACTCATTTCCATTTCAAAAGATTGAGGAAGACTCAGGAAGACAACCTTTATTTTTAAATTTCTGAGTCCTCACATACCTTTCTCATCTCAGGCTTTTAACTCAATTCACCTGTCAGCATTGTGTACTCAGACCCAGGCCCTGTGCAGCTTCTAGGATGGCGCAGATGCATCCATAGTGAGTTTCATTTCCATAGTGAGATATTTCCGTGGTGAACTCAATCAAATTCTTAATCTAGCCACCGGCTAGATTGTCTCTCTCTTGCTATTTCATCCTGTTCCCTGCTTCCCCCATTTCTCGCTATTCTCATCTCTTATCCCTTTGCGTATGTACATTTTCTGATTAAGATAGGAAATTTTAGAGTGCTTTTTCCAGTACCGCTCCCTTCCCCCAGTTTGGTTCAGTCAGCAAGTGACTCCCTGACAAAACAAGAAAAAGCTGTCCGCCCCAAATTGGAAAAACATTTGTGAGTGGTCTTGGGCATCAGGGAATCCTGTGCAAGCCCTTTGCTTTGAGATGGAGGGGCAGCAGCAGAAGAATGGGGGTGGGGGAAAGAAAACACAGGTGGCTTCCTGAGCTGCCCTGGGAAGGGAAGGAAGGCTGCAGCTGGAAGCTGAGGCTGAGTGTGAGTCCGCCTTGGCTGAGAGAGACGGTGCGACAGCTCCACATGGGGGGACGTAGTTGGAAAAGGAGAATGAGCTTGAGCGTGAAACTTAGTTGTTTTACATCATAAAGTGTGTGTGTTTTATTTTGCCAGTTGGTCAAGAAAATTGTTGAAAGATAGCTTAGACTCAAAATGTGCTGAGCAACTTGAGTATTTTATTTATTTTTTATTTTTTTATTTTTATTTATTTATTTTTTTCTTTTTTTTTGAGTTGGAGTCTCACTCTGTCGCCCAGACTGGAGTGCAGTG
>CAUYQG010139091.1:0-12111 GCA_963574415.1 Tarsius wallacei | reverse complement strand
TATGGTCTCACACTTGTTGAACCTGCCCTGCATCCTGGGAATGCAGCCTACTTGGCCTGGGCGATCATTTTTGCATGACCATTATGCGCACATGAAATTACTGGATTCTAGCTTAATAAAAGGAATAGTCAGGCCTATATTTTGACAATTTTAAGCAGTGACTGACTACCTTTTATACAAAAGTTACAAGGCCTGAAGTTATTAGCATAACTTAAATGATAAACCTTCATCTCTGTGGCTTTATTACAAATACCAGCCCTTGCATTTCTAGACCACAATGGTAACCTGACAGACTGTTCCAGACTATAATCCAAACTAGACAGCCAAGCAAACTCTATATAAAATTTGAAGAGAAATTTTAAAATGCTTGCAGACTTGCATCCTGAAAAGACCTCATTATGCCTAGATTGTCCATGGAATTTTTTTCTACACATATGCAAATTCTTTTTTCCACAAACTCTTCTCATACCATTTTGGCATGCTTATACCATTTTATCTTTGTTTTTTTATCCATTTTTAAAATTTTTCACAACCATTTACTTTATTATAGGACAGAAATGTACCATATAAGATTTCTTTTTAGATAAAAATATTTTTTTATAGCTACAGGCATTTAATTCTCAGGCTGGAGATTACAGCTCTTGGTCTGAACTGAGCTGCAAGTGGGAAATGTGCTCCATCACCGACCCTGAAAATGGGCTCTCTCCCAGTTACAGGACTGGAACAAAAGAGATTTGCTTAAGTCACAGTTTCTCCCAGGTGTCAAGAATTACAGCCAGGGATGGCTCTGCAACCTGGGGCAAGTGTGCATGTGACATTCCTGGGTGCCCCAGCCTTCTCCAATGATCAGTGAGGAAAGCGAATCCCACCAGTTCTAAGAAGTGGAAGGGAAGTGAATTCTACTTCCACTCACCTGAATTGGAAGCGTGGACCAACCCTCCCTTCTTTTGCAAAAATACGTGGCACAGAGGCAGATTATCTGTTTCTTGTCTTGTCATATCTCTAGGCATTCTCACCTCCAGGCATTCTTGCCTCCAGGCATTTGGCAAACCCATTCGCACCCACACCTGAGCTCAGGTGTAAGCTCCATACTGATCGTGCAAACGTTGTGGACCTCTGTCCTGCCCCGGTGGTCTCAGCCCTTGTGTCTCTGGATCATCACATCACATCACATCACTGGATTCCTTACAAACATTCTATTGAAACCACTCAGACTCCAGTAACCACAAAGAATCAGTGGGACCCAGGGGAGCTGCAGGATTCCTAAAGGTCTAACTCTTAGGTCAGGTTGCTTCTAGGGAAAGGAAGAGTGCAGCATAACAAAGTGCCCTTAAGGACAAAGGAAACTAGAGTATTATACTCAGTGATCTATCACAGAAACAAAAAAACTGAGTAGCACATGTTTTCACTTATAAGTGGACCCTGAATGCCTATCATAATACTACAAAAAATGGATTGGCAGCAGAGGGACTCTGCCAGTTGGGGGTGGGGAAGAGCCATAACATCAATAAGAATGCCTGATCCTAATCCAGACAAAGTAAAGTCCAATGGGAGGCCTAAAACTTCACAGGTACCTAGACCATGTATGTACCCAATCCTGACTTGTACCCCACATCTTTAAAATTTAATTTAATTTAATTTAAAAATAAACTAGAGCATGTGCTCTCCTGTACCCCAGAGTTCCCCATATGTGACCAGAAGGGGACTGTGTCCCATCCAGCAGAGACACAGACATGTTAGCTGGGCTCTACAGGGGAGGTGTGTGTTTCTGTGCCAGCAGCCAGGTAGCACTAGTGATCAGGAATGAACATGGGAAAAGAGGCTTCTCCTATGCTCACCACTGCTGTATTTGTAGCTGTGGCAGTTCCTGTGAGGGGTTAGCATGGATGCACTTGTGGATGGCCAATCAGGGCTTTTTGGGGGGACTGCATCCCAATGGTGGTGAGCCCATCAGGCTGGGCTTATACACAAGGCAGGGGCTCTCACTCTCTGCACAGAATGGCAGCATTCCTGCACTGGAGATCAGACAACCTGCAAAGCTGGTGTTTTGGCCTGTGGGAACATGTTCTACCCCATGGCCACTTTGACAGAGAATCCCAAAAGAGGTTTGTTCCACAGCCTAAAACTACATTGCAGCTGGGAGATCAATGATAGTGTCTATATGAACCAAAAGTCATGAGCCCTGGGACAGGGGTTTGAAAGGGAGATGAGTCCTGCCTTCCCAGGACATGGTACAAATAAGACCTTAGTGCATTGCACCTCAAGCTCTTCCCACCACCCCATTAGGGTTGACGTTTGTACTTGTCATTAGGGTATCTGAGGACAAGCTTGGTGGTCCTTCTTTGACCAGAATTGTCACCCTTCTCTGGAATTGAGCAGGGAACTCAGGGCACTGAGCATTATACAACCTGTCCACTGCCTGAGACAATAGAGTCCCACCTGGTAAACAGTGGTCAAGCAGACACTCAGCAGCTTCTACTGCAGCCTGTTATTATCCTGAAGAGTCACTTACTGGCCCGGCAGTTGAACTGCACATCCCACTACAAAACCTGCTGACATGATAACCTAAATGAAATGGAGGACTGTCTGATATCACACAACCTCTCAGGTTGAAACAAGAAAACAGTGAGACATTAAATAGACCAATAACAACCCAGGAAATTGACTCTGTCATATGTAAACTACCCACAAAAAAAAGCCCTAGACTGGATGGCTTTCCAGCAGAATTCTACAAAATGTACAAGGAGGTTCTGATACCAATCTTACTGAAAGTATTCCAGGAGCCAAGCTCGGCGGCTCAGCCTGTAATCCCGCACCTTGGGAGGCTGAGGTGAGTGGATTGCCTGAGCCCATGGGTTCGAGACCTGCCTGGGCAACTTGGCGAGACCTCATCTCTACAATAATTCAAAAAAAATTAGCCAGGCGTGGTAGTGTGTGCCTGTAGTTCCAGCTACTTGGAAGGCTGAGGTGGAAGGCTCGCCGGAGCTCTAGCAGGTCAAGGCTGCGGTGGCCGGGAATGGCCACTGCACTCCAGTCTGGGTGACAGAGTGAGACTCCAACTCAAAAAAAAAAAAAAAAGAAAGAAAGAAAGTATTCCAGGCAATTGAAAAAGATGGAATTCTCCTCGAGTCATTTTACAAAGCTAACATCACACTGATACCCAAACCAGGTAAAGATCCAACAAAAAAAGATAATAAGAGGCCAATATCTCTTGTGAACATAGATGCAAAAATCCTCAACAAGACTCTAGCAAATTGGATCTGAAAACACATCCCAAAAATCATCCACCATGACAAGTAGGCTGCATTCCCAGGATGCAGGGCAGGTTCAACATTTGTGAGACCATAAATGTAATTAATACATCAACAGATGTAAAAACAAGAACCACATGATTATATCATTAAATGCAGAAAAAGGCTTTTGATAAAATCCAGCATCCCTTCTTGATTAAAAAAAAAACCCTCAAACATCTAGGTATAGAAGGAACATACCTCAAAATAGTAAGTGCCATCTATGATAAACCCACAGCTAACATATTGCTAAATGGACAGAAACTGGAAACATTTCTCCTGAAAACTGGAACAAGACAAGGCTTCCCACTGTTACCCCTCTTGTTCAACATTGTGTTGAAGTCCTAGCTTGGGCAATTAGACAAGAGAAGGAAATCAGGGGTATCCAAATAGGAAAAAAAGAAGTCAACTCATCCCTCTTTGCTGTTGATCCTATACCTTGAAAATCCAAGAGAATCTGTCATAAACCTGATTGCACTGATAAAGGACTTTGGCAAAGTCTCAGGGTACAAAATAAAAATGCAAAAGACAGTTGCATTCCTATAAACCAATAGCAAGCAGTCAGAGACCCAAATTAAAAGTGCAATCCCATTCACAATAGCCACACACACAAAATGAAATACCTCAGCATCTTCCTAACCAAAGAAGTGAAAGACCTTTACAATGAGAACTACAAAACAATGCTCAAAGAAATCCAAGAAGACACAAACAAATGGAAAAATATTCTACGCTCATAGATAGGGAGTCAACACTATTAAAATGTCCATCCAACCAAAGACAATCTACAAATTCAACACAATACCCATTAAATTACCAACATCATTCTTCTCAGACCTGGAAATGACAATACAGAAATTCATATGGAAACATAAATGACCATGAATAGCCAAAAAAAATCCTTAGCAAAAGAAACAAAGCAGGAGGTATCACACTTCTAGACTTCAAACTTTACTATAAGGCTACAGTAATCAAAACAGCCTGATATTGGTACAAGAACAGGCACATAGACCAATGGAACAGGATAGAGATGCCAGAAGCAAAGCCTCAATTTCTCAACCAACTCATCTTTGGCAAAGCCTCCAACAACAACCACTGGGGAGAGGAGAACCTATTCAATAAATGGTGCTGAGAAAACTGACTGTCCACATGCAGAAGATTAAAGCAGGACCCCTAACCTATCATCATACACAAAAATTAACTCTAAATGAATCAAAGTCCCAAATGTAAAACATCAAACTAGAAGAATCTTAGAAAATGCAGGAGATACCCTTATGGAAATTGGAACTGGGAACCAATTCCTATTCAGAACCCTAAATGCCCATACCTTAAGAAATAAGATAGACAAGTGGGACCTCATCAAACTAATGAGCTTCTGCAAAGCAAAAGAAACCATCAAGAAAGCAGAATGGGAAAAATGTTTGCCAACTGTATATCTGACAAAGGCCTAACATCTAGGATTTACAAAGAACTCAAACGTGCCAAAAGGAGAAAGCCAAACAGCCCCATTAAAAAAGTAGGTAAAAGACATGAATAGACACTTCTCAAAAGAAGGTATACAGGCAGTCAACAAACACAGAAAAAAGTGCTTAGCCTCACTCATCATCAGAGAAATGCAAATCAAAACCACACTGAGATATCACCTAACCCCAGTAAGAATGGCCATCATCAATAAAACAAACAACAACAGATGCTGGCGAGGATGCAGAGAAAAAGGAATGCTTCTACACTGCTGGTGGGAATGCAAACTAGTACAACCTCTTTGGAAGACAGTGTGGCAATTTCTGAAAGAACTAGAAATTGACCTTCCATCTAGGCTCGGTGGCTCAACCTGTAATTCCACACTTTGGGAGGCCGAGGTGAGTGGATTGCCTGAGCAATCCCACCTGGGCAACTTGGCAAGATCTCATCTCTACAATAAAAATCAAAAAAACTAGCCGGGCATGGTAGCGCGTGCCTGTAGTTCCAGGCACTTGGAAGTCTGAGGCGGAAGGATCCTGGCAGGCCGAGGCTGTGGTGGCCAGGAGTGGCCACTGCACTCCAGTCTTGGTGACAGAGTGAGACTCCAACTCAAAAAAAAAAAAAAAAGAAATTGACCTTCCATATGACCCAGCAATTCCACTATTGGGAATATACCCGGAGGAACTCAAATCTTTCTACAAAAAAGGCACCTGCACACATATGTTTGTTGCAGCTCTATTCACAAAAGCAAAAACATGGAACCAACCATGTTGCCCATCGAAGCTGGATTGGATTTTTAAAACGTGATACATATACACAATGGAATATTATGCAGCCATAAAGAAAGACAAACATATGGACTTCTATGGATGGATTTAGAGTCGATCATACTCAGTGATCGTCACAGAAACAGAGAACAGAGTACCAAATGTTCTCACTCATAAGTGGACCTTGAATGATTTTAATACTATAAGAAAGTGATTGGCAGTAGTGGGAAACTGTCAGGGGAGGGGGTGTGGGAATGGCAGTTGAGGGAAATTGCTAGGGGAGGGAGGGGCATACCTCATCAACAAGGGTACCTGCATAATCAAAGTTTGTATACCTAACCCTGAATTTTATAATCGTTATAATTTTAAAAAATTAAAATTTGGCCACACACACACACACACCCACCCACACACACACACACACACACACACACACACTACTATAAGAACGGGATTGGCAGTAGTCGGAAACTGTCAGGGCAGGAGGGTGGGATTGGCAGTTGAGGGAAACTGCTAGGGAAGGGAAGAGCGCACCTCATCAACAAGGGTACCTGCATAATCAACGTTTGTATACCTAACCCTGAATTGTACCCCACATCGTTAAAATAAAAAAAAAAGAAAATTTACAAAAAAGAAACGCTATGATTACCTCAATTGATGCAGGAAACACATGTTACAGAATACAGCAAATTTGCATGATAAACATACTAGAAATAGAAAAGAATTTCCTCAATGTGATAAAAGGCATTTATGAAAAAAAATGCACACACACACACACACAACTAATCCCTTACTCAGTGGTGGAAGACTGAAAGCTTTCTTCTCCTAAAACCAGAAATAAGAAAAGGTTTCCTGATTTTTCCAGCTATATTCAACACTGTACTGGAAGTTTTAACTAGAGCAGTCAGAGAGGGAAAAAAAGATATCCAAATTGGAAGGAAGAATTAAAACTATTCATCTATTTACAGATGGTGTGATCTCATGCATGGAGCTCAATAAATAATGCATGCCCCCCAAAAAACAGAACTAATAAATAAGTTCAGAAAAGTTGCAGGATACAGGATCAACATACAAACCAGTTGTATTTCTATACACTAGCAACCAACAATCTGAAAATGAAATTAATAAAACAATTCTATTCACAATAGCATGAAAACTGCAAAGCATTGCTGAAAAAATTAAAGAACATTTCAATAAATGGAAAGATATTACAAATTCATATATTGGAAGACAGTAGTGTGAAGATGACAAAGAAAACTACAGATTAAATGCAATTCTTATCAAAATCTCAATGGCCTTTTGTGTAGAAGTGGAAAAGTTGATCCTGAAATTTATATGGAATTGTAAAAAACCCTGAATTACCAAAACAATATTTCAAAAGAACAGCTCTGTTGGAGGACTCACACTTTCTTATTTCAATACTACTACAAAGCCACAGTAATCAAAACAGTGCCAGACTGGCATAAGAATAAATATAAAGAACAATGGAATCAAGAGTTCAGAAATAAGTCCATACTTCTATGATTAATTGATTTTTAACAAAACTATTCAGTGGAAAAAGAATAGTCTCTTCAACATAAAGGATAAATTGTGCCATGACAACTGAATGTCCACATGCAATGAAGTTGAATTCTTACCTCACACCATATTCAATATAAAAAATAACAAAATAAATCAAACCCTAAATGTAAGAAGTAAAAGTTATAAGACAGCCGGGCTCGGTGGCTCAGCCTGTAATCCTGCGCCTTGGGAGGCTGAGGTGAGTGGATTGCCTGAGCCCACGGGTTCAAGACCCGCCTGGGCAACTTGGCGAGACCTCATCTCTGCAATAAATCAAAAAATTAGCCAGGCATGGTAGTGCGCGCCTATAGTTCCAGCTACTTGGAAGGCTGAGGCGGAAGGATTGCCGGAGCCCAGCAGGTCGAAGATGCGGTGGCCGGGAGTGGCCACTGCACTCCAGTCTGGGAGAAAGAGTGAGACTCCAACTCAAAAAAAAAAAAAGTTATAAGACTTTTGGAAGAACCCAAGAATGCAAATCTACATGACCTTGGATATTACTACAGATTCTTTAGAATGACACCAAAAGTACAAACCACAAAAGAAAAATAGACAAATTGAACTACATCAAAATTAAAAACTTTTGTATGCATGTTCTTTTCTTTTCTTTTTTTTTTTAAGTCGGAGTGTCACTCTGTCACGCAAGCTTGCCCAGGCTTGCCCAGGCTGGAGTGCAGTGGCATACTCACAGCCATTGCAGCCTCAACCTGCTGGGCTCAGGCAATCCTTCCACCTCAGTCTTCCAAGGAGCTGGAACTACATCACCACGCCCGGCTAATTTTTTTATTTATTGTAGAGATGAGGTCTCACCAAGTTGCCCAGGTTGGTCTCCCAAAGTGCTGGGATTACAGGTTTGAGCCACCACACCCGGCCTGTGCATGTTCTTATCAAAGCATGCTATCAAGAAAGTAAAAGAATAATCTACAGAATTAGAGAAAAATATTTGCAAACCATATATCTGATAAGGATCTAGTATTCAAAATATGCAAAAAGAACTCTTACCACTTAACAACAAAAAAATAAGCAATCCTATTTTTAAATGGGCAAAATACTTGAATAGTCATTTCTCCAAAGAAAATACATAAATGGCCAAGAAACACGGTTTCAACATCATTTATCATTACAGAAATAAAAACCAAAATCACAACAAGATACCACTTTACCCACTAGAATGACTATAACCAAAAAAATAGAAAAAAACCAATGTTGGCAAGGATGTGGAGAAGTTGGAAACTTCATTTTCACTTCTGGTGAAAATGTAAAATTGCACAACTGCTGTAGAAAACATTTTGATAATTCAGCAATAAGTTACACATAGAATCACCATATGGCCCAGCATTTCCATTGTTGTTTTCTACAAATTAGGAAAATGTTGACAATTATTACTTTAAATTTTTTTTTACTTCAAATGTTTCTTCTTTCTGGGAAACCATTTTCATATGTCTTAGACAGCTGGTTACTGTTTCATAGGTTACAGTGACTTCTCTTTTTTGTAGACTTTTTTCTCCTTATTGTTATTTGGTATGTCTTTAAATTCATTGATCTTGCCTTTTGCAGTGTTCATCTGCTGCTAAGTCTATCCAGTAAAATTTTTATTTTGTAAATATTATGTTAAGTTTTATACTTGCCATTTGGTCCTTTTTTAAATTGTTGTTTCCATTTCTTGTTTGATATTTATATTCTTACTTATTCCTATCTTTACCTTTTAATTCTTGAATACATGTTTAGTAGCTGTTTTAAAGTCATTGTTTGCTAATTCTAAAATTTTTGTTGTCTCTATTGACTTTTTCTACTTGGTTATTGTTCATATTTTCCTACTTCATGTGTCTAATAATTCCATTCAATTTGAGGAAAATACATATAAACATGAAAGTTATAATTTTAATGATTTTTAAATGTACAATTCAGTAGCATTAAGTGCAATCAGCATATCATGGAATCATCATCCTTATATAGTTCCAGAAGTTTCTCATCACCCCAAATGGAAACCCTGTACTCATTAACCCCTGCTTTCTTCCCAAACCTCCTTTATCTCCTGGAAACCAATATGTTCTCTGTTTTTATAGATTTGCCTATTCTGGATATTTTATGTAAATTGAATTATACAATATGTAGTCTTTGTATCTGTCTTCGTTCACTTAGCATGACATTTTAGAAGTTTATCCATATTATAGAATATATTGGTATCATATTATTTTGTGGCTGAATGATATCCTATTCTATTCTATGAATACACCATATTTTGTTTATTCGTTCATCTGTTTATGGATTTTGGGTAGTTTCCAATTTCAAGCTATATAAATAGTGCTAGTATGACAATTTGTATATAATTTTTTATTTGAATGTTTACAAATAATATTTATTTTTATTTGACCATTTGTGTACAATTTTTTATTTTTATTTTGAGAATATACCAAGGAGTGTGATTGCTGAGTCATATAGTAATTCTATATGTAATTTGTTTGGGAACTTTGGATTGTATAAAAAGTATTGGGGTTTGCCCCAATAGCAGTTAATTGATGGGTGACTCAGCTTGATTCTATTAAGGTTTTGAGTTAGTCTTGTTAGGCTGCATCTTGAGTAGCCCTAACTTTAGGGCTAGACTATCCCTATTCTTAAGTTAAGGTGTCTCTAGGGTTAGGCATTTCTAGGTCAACTGATGATGGGCATAAACTAATATTCTAATTAAGTTTAGATAAGAAATGGGGTAAAGGATTCAAAGTGTGTCTATATGGTAATGTTATTTTGTTATGACCAGAGTGCGAGAAGGTAGATTGCCACTATGCAGAGAATTTAATTAAGAGTTCTTTATTTATGCTGGTGACCGAGAGCGGACTGTTGTCCTAAAAGGGTTTCGGCTCTGAGTGAAGCAGGCAGTGGGCTTATAAAGGCAAAAACCGCAAGGATACATAGCAACTTAGCAACCATAGCAACTATAAACTAGCAACTTAGCAACCAAAATGGGAACTTTTGATTGTTAGGGAGTTTTGATTAACTTTATGTCCCAGGCACAGCTGATGACTGGAACAATTAGGACAGTTACATGGAAACAAGGTGGAAGGACTACTATACAATGGAGTTACTTGATTAGATCACAGAGTTACCTTGGTTAGATTACTAACAAAATATAGGCTTATAATATGAGAATGTAACAATGGAGTTTTGCAAGGCATAGCATTTGAGTTTAGTCAACAAAGCATACAATTACACGGAACTTGTGGCTAGAGAGTTTTCAAACAGTCAGGAGAAACAGTTTATGGGAGATAGGAATGTGGGTCTGTGAGTACAAGAAACTTATTTTATTCACATGTGGCGGGGGGCTATATCTGGGTAGCAAGCAGCTAAGATGGAGGATTTTTAACAAAAATGCAGTTACTTATATTAAGCAAGTTATTACAGGCTATTATAAGTTTTACAGACATTTCATTCCACCCTTTTACTTGTTTAGGAGTCAATGCATTGACTTATCAATTATAGTTATACTATTTGTACTGGAGTTGTGAGGATGATGACGTAGGGTTCCTTCCAGGCAGGAGTCAGTTCTTTTTTCTGGAACTTTTTAACATAGACCAAATTTCCAGGCTGGAACAGATAACACGGTGTGAAGGTTGAAGTTGGCAGTACAGCATAGATGTTGGTGTGGACAAGGTTGTGCACCCACTGTAAAGACTAGAGATACTTTAATAGACATTGATTAGTAAACTTTTTAAGAATAGAAGCCCACAAACGGGGCAACAGAGGAGGGAGTCTTTTAAACATGATTTTATAGGGAGTAAAGCCAGTCTTGTACAGGATACATCTAGCTTGAAGAAGTGCTAGAGGTAAGAGAGTTACCCATTTTTTACTGGTTTTTATTATTAATTTAGATAAAGTATTTTTTAATATATATTTTTATTTTAAAATTGTGGGATACAGTTAAGGTTTAGGTATACAAATATTCATTTTGCAGGTACTCTTGTTGATGAGGTGTGCTCCCCTTTCCCCAGACAGATATTGACTACCGTTAATCCCACCTCCCTTCCTCTCCATGCCCCCCCCCATAGTCTCCCACCATTGTCAATCCTTTTCTTATAGTATTATGGTAGCTGTTTAAGGTCCACTTATGAGTGAGAACATGTGATGCTCAGATCTTTGTTTCTGTGAGAGATCAGTATCATAAACTGTAATTCCATCCAGGTTGCTGCAAAATTCATGATTTTGTTCTTTTTTATGGCTGTGTAATATTCTATTGAAAATATCCACATTTTTAATCCAGTCCTCTTTTGATGGACAGCATGGTTGGTTCCATGATCTTGCGATAAACACACATGTGTAGGTATCTTTTTTATAGAGTGATTTGAGTTCTTTGGGGTATATTCCCAGTAGGAGGATTGTGGGGTCATATGGAAGGTAGATCGATTTTTAGAGTTTTTAGGAATCACCACACTGATTTCCACAGAGGTTGTACTAGTTTACACTCCCACCAACAGTGTAGAAGTGTTCCCTTTTCACCACATCCTCTCCAGCATCTATTATTTTTTGAGTTATTGATAATGGACGTTCTGACTGGAGTTAGGTGGTAACACAGTGTAGTTTTAATTTGCATCTTCTTGATGATTAATGAGGTTGAACATTTCTTCATGTATCTGTTGGCCACTCGTATGTCTTCTTTTGAGAAGTGTCTGTTCATATCTTTTGCCCACTTTATAATGGGGTTGTTTGTATTTTCTTTTCAGCGTGTTTCAGTTCCTTATGGATCCTTATAGGCCTTTGTCAGACATGGAGTTAGCAAATATTTTTTCCCAGTCTGTGAGCTGTCTTCCTGCTCTCTTGATGGTTTCCTTGGCTTTGCAGAAGCTTCTCAATTTAATGAGGTCCCACTTGTATATCTTATCTCTTATGGTCTGTGCATTTTGGGTTTTGCTCAGGAATTGGATGCCAGTTCCAACTTCCATAAGGGTGTGTCCTGCATGTTCTAAAGTTCTTATGGTTTGAGGTTTTACATTTAGGTCTCTGATCCATTTAGAGTTAATTTTTGTGTATGGGGATAGATAGGGGTC